>JARBWK010000003.1:179976000-180132258 GCA_030556195.1 Anolis apletophallus | reverse complement strand
TCCCTGACCACNGCAGGGATCAAGCCAAATACTCANAATTCTTATAGGACTTCCAATCAGAGTCCTCGGAGCCCCCACCCAGCTCCAAAGCCTCAGCATTCCTATTCCCTGCAGCTGTAGCATCAGGCCCAGATCTCCAAGCCAGCCAAAGCTCTTCTTGGCTTAAAGGGACCCCCTCAGCCTCAGAATGCGAAGACGGCCAGTCCCGGTCCGTCTGGAACCCCAGAAACATGCTGGTCCCCGAGTCCGCATTACATACATCCCTCACCTCCTGTACCAAGGCCGAATCCAGATCGGTATCACTTTCCTCTGACTGCAATTCTGCATCCCCTGTGAAACCCTCAAAAGAGCCAGACTCAGAAGGCTCCCTAAGTAAATGCTGGATTTTCCTCCTTTGTTCATTGTCTTCATTAATGCTCGAGTCACTAGCCACCCTCTTTACTCCAGCTGTAGGAGCCTGGTCATTCAGAGCCGCGCCCCAAACTGAGCTATTGCTTGATGTTACTGTCTCCACACCTCCCTCCATGTTACTACCTGTAGCAACTAGAGGCTCATTCACAACAATCCCTACATCGGGGCTTTTCACTTATTGCGGGAGATCCTGGAATGTAACCCCAGCAATAAGTGAGGGAACACTGTATATGATATCATATATATTAATTACTAGGTTAGGTAAAGCATAATTTGGTGCTCAAAATATGTTGATTGGTCTTCTTAAGCATGACAGGATTCCTGAAACCCCATAGCATGTCAGTCAAATGTCATGTTATTTGTATTCTGTGAAACAGTTGTTTAAATAAACAATTGGAGACTTCCACATTTATTCAAGATAAAATTTGCTTTAATTATCTAATGCTAGTTTTAAATTTTATCCTGACATAACCAATCCTTTTTCTATGTGTTATTAATCAGTTATACCATAAGTCAACCTAAGGAAGAAAGTTAAATGAATTCCCCTTGGACTTTTCCCGTGATTTGATGAAGATTTCAAAAGAACAGAGCATGAATAAAATATACTATTTATTTCCCTTTTAATTATAGATATAGATTTCTCCATATCCACTCCAGACTTCAGTTTGTATAAAAGACAGAAAACCGAAACAATCATAAATTTCCCTTACATGGTTGCCCAGTTCAGATAAATATATTATTTGTGTTTGAGAATTGTTTGATTATTTTCATATTTTGCCTTTCACATGGAATGGAGTTCAAAGCAAAATGAGTTAACAAAATATTCTTTAGCATTTTTAAACTCTTTGCTGTGTTATTCCACATCAACCAGGACAAATCTCCTTTTGCATCCCTTAGAGCAGTGGTTCCCAACTTTTTTGACCAGGGACCACTTTGACCAGGACCACTCTCCAACATCAGTACCAAAAGGGTTATGAATCGGTTTTTGATCAACTTTTGATTTGTTTGGGGTTCTGATTCAGAAAATTGCATTGGATAGACCACATCAGCTCCAGTTTCAGATACAGAACATATGCCATGATCAGCGACAAGGAAGGAGTGGCAGGTGGCATGAAAGGCATGGAAATAAAATAAATAAAATAAATATACAGAAAGGAGGCTCGCAGACCAGAGTTTTGTCTTCACAGCCCACCGGTGATCCACAGCCCACACGTTGAGAACAATTGCTTTAGAGGCACTCTCAGGATACAAGACTTTGGAATTATTCGATGTTCAACTACCCATATCTACCACTTGAGAAGTGATCATTCCTTCTCATCTTAACTTAGTACTTGATAAACCATTCCCAAATATTAAAATGTATCTGGAGACAGCTACAAATACTGGTATTATAGTCGAGATAGACAAAGCTACCCTCCACTCCACTGCAAGAAAAAATACAGCATTCTAAAAAAAACAGATTTCAATCAGCAAGGAAAATCTTATGTTAGATGGCTACAAGACAACTTAGCATAGTGAGAAACTACTTTCATGTTCCAGGAGATGCCAAAGGAACAAAAAATCCTGCTCTCCAAAGCCACATAGGCGTAAATATATGGAAACAATTACCAAATGTATGAGAAAGCCATTTATGTAAGAATACATTTGAGAAAAGCACACTAAACATTTACAATGAACAACTCCTTAGAAAGAAAACACTGTTGAATGCCAGGTCCATTAATAGAAAAAACAAGTGCTATGCAAGATTTGATTCTGGATGAGCATGTTGACCTGGGCTACACTGGTGATCTAGCTGGATGAGACTGGGGATGATATTTTGTGTACTCATACTGCTGGGGTGACAATGATCTTGATGTTGAAGAGTTCTGAAGATTTTTTTGGGTCATGGACAGAACATTAACTGATCGGATTTAGACATTGGAATTGAGAATCTCTGGAGAGAGTGCAGGGAGGTTATTACAATGGTCCAAACTATGGATCATGTTGGCTCTTAGGGATTTTCCTAGCATCTCAGCAGATGATTCTGTTGAAGCTCTGGCTAACCTCTGGAATGAAGAATTGGCCAGGATAGTGGCCATAATCAATTTTAAGCAACCCCTCTTACATACTGGAGCCAAAAACAACCTCTGTTTTTTTGTTGTTGTCATCATTGGAACTGCCCATCAGAGCAGTTCTGGGTGATCAGAGGGCTATTTTACACTGATTTTCAAAGAGAAAATGCAGATATTCAACAGGGTCCTGCAAATAATTTGCATAGCACTGTACAGAAAATGTCACTCAGATCCATTCCAGCTTGGATTTTTTAATTGACATAGTTCCAGCAGATGCAACCATTGTTCCTGTTTGTTCAGTGTCATTGGACACTTTTCAATTTGTGCAGCCTGAGAATGTGGACATGCGAGCCATTGCATGTGTATTTGTCCCCTGCCCTTCCTGGCATATCAATCAAGCCAGAGTGCAAAAACAACTTGCATTACTAACTAACTAATTTTATTTCTTATGAGTCGCCCTCCACCAAAGGTGCTCTGGGCAACTTACACAATAAAAATAAACAGGTTACAAAGTCACCGCTTGTTACTAGCAATCATAGGCTCTTCTGAAAAGCCATGTCTTGAGTGCCCCTAAAAATGTATGTAGATCAGGAGTGGCTCTTTGGTCTGGCGGTAGGGAGTTCCACAAGATTGGGGCTACAATGGAGAAGGATCTCTGTCTTGTGGAATCCAAACGAATCTCTCTAGGGCAGGGGTGCTCACACTTTTCCAGCATGCGAGCTACTTATAAAACAACCAAGTCCCAAAACTCTACCTACCCACTACTCAGAGAGCCATAAAAGCAAAATATTAGGAAATTTATTTCAGTGAGAGCCATATAATACAATTTAAGACTGAATTCAACTAAATGTGAGTATAATAAGCCCCTCAGCATTCCTCACAAATGGCATGGGAGCCATACACACTGTGCCTGCGATCTGCCTGGGATCTACCAGGACGCCCTTCGAGATCTACCAGGACGCCCTTCGAGATCTACCAGTAGATCATGATCTACCTAATGAGCACCCCTGCTCTAGGGCCAGGGTCATAGAGGAGATTCTCATGAGATGACCGTGGCAGTCTCTGGTGGGGGAGTGGCATTAACTCAGTGTGGGGGAGGAGAGAGGACGGGCAGAATCTTGCTCTTCCCAGTTGCCTCAGGCAAAAGCAAAACTGCTGCAGCATCTCTTAGCCTGCCTGTTCTTTCTCATTACTAACTTCAACCATCTTGGTAATGCTGTTTGGCCACATGAGACAATTTTCATCTGTGAAATATTAGAAGGTATATTACATGCACTTTGAAAATTTAAAAATGGATACAGACTTATTTCAGTTGAACCAAGTCTCTATACCAGAATCTACTTTTGGAGGACAGGGGTGGGTGAATGTTGGCTTAAAGGGACCCCCTCAGCCTCAGAATGCGTATTACTGTTTATTTAAAACCATATTTCTTTAAGCTGAATTCTACAAAGAAAACAAGATTTAATCAACTGTTGCACTGCTTGGCACTGCTCTGAATAGACTGATTTAGTCTTTTTTAAAAAAATACAATATACAGTACATTGCTAATGGTTTTGGGGGGGGGGGGGTATATGCCTTGTTGTGTTACGATTGATTACATTTTTGTTGGTAGGTGTTCTCTGATTAATGTGTAGAATATGAGAACTCCCCTCTAGGACACAATATGGTTTTGTGACTGAAGCCAAAAAAAATCAACATTTTCAGACTATGTATACATACCCAGACCCCTTCCCTTTCAAGGCAGTTAGGCCACAAGAAGTTTCAGTTTTGGAACAAGATAGGCCACGAGGACCAAGTTACTTTGTAGCCTGATGTGGTTATAATCCACTGTTTCTTTAGTGCATATTAAGTGCTTCCAAAGTATTGTGAGATGCTTCTGGAATGGGATATATTTTCCTAAAGTTTTTTAGGGGAGGAAAGGCATCAATTATATTCATCCCTCACCCACCCAAATTTCTATTGAGTCATTTGGGTGTAATGAAGCAAATATCCATTGATGCAATTGACAGCTTAAAGAAGAAATTGTCCCCTGAACAACTGATTTCTAGTTATCAATAATAAGGAATAATTATATAACACACATTCACCCATCTTGTCTTTCTATTGAGAGGGATCATTGTGATACTTTGTCTTTTAAACAAAAGTATAGCCAGATCCAGGGAGAACCAGAACTATGGCAACAATTGCCCCTAGAGGGCATAGGATGGCTTTTTTTGCGGGGGGTGGGGGTGGTTAATAACTTTCAATTCTAACGTTTTTGGTGTTATGCAAACATACTGCATATCACTTCGGATATACAAATTTCCTTCCAACTAACAGAACATCTGAAAAAAAATGCACATGTCTAATATACCCATAGCCACCTACCCCCCTCCTTTTGATTTGATGGGTTATAAGCTAGTCAACCATTGTACAATGGCAAAGCTTGATATTATCATGTCCACTGCATTACCACTTGATCACATGATATTCAGCACTGACAACATCACATGTTACTGTCAAAAGAAATAATATATTACTTTTATAGCACTTGATAAAACCCAGGGATGAATCTATTTCAAATGAATTCCAGGCATGCATGGAAGCCATTGTATTATTTCTGAACGCAAATATGATGTGTGGATAAATGACGTGTTTTTCTGTTATGGAGCCTTCCCACAGAAAGCAGAGATTGAGAGACTAGACAGACTAAAAATTCCATCAGGTCACTTTCCCTGCGATCAGATTTCTCCAAAATACAGTGGCAATATTTAAAATGTAACCCACAGTTATCTCAATTGCTCCTTGACATTCTTCTCATCACATTTTCCAGAGCATGTGGGTTGAAAGGGTTATGAATTTTTCAACATTATATACACATACCCACATAGACATGGACGTACCTATGTACAAAATCACTGAATTCTAGCCTCAATCAAACAATTATAATTCAATCTTTTTCCAATACTTTAGCATATAGAAGGAGAATCTAAGCCCCCAATCTTTCTGCTCTGTTTTTCAATCAGGGCTCCCTAGCAGCTAGCTAGACACCAGAAATGGTCCAGCAATCCAGATCTGGATGGAGCTAATGTCTGAGTACATTATGTGAAATTTGAAGAGCCGGGTCATATTTTCTTAAACCCAAGCATTTTTGGAGACCTCAGACTCTGATTTAAATAAACAGTGTAATTGCAGTGTTTAAAACAAGCTTAAACTTTACAATCACTGTATCTCCTACAGAACTTCTGTAGGTTAATGTATAAAATTACATTTAGGAAAGTCTGAACTGTTTCCAAACTAGGCTATAAATTTTAAATATGAAAGCTTCCTTATATTCCAGAGCATGCTACAAAAAAAGTCAGAGTATCAAAAGATTATTTTATACAGTAAGAATGATTTGTGTATATGTACTTGTGTATGCCATGCATGTTGTTTTTTCTGCAGTGTACAATCCATACATAGATCACACACATGTTTTTGATAATCTTTTTTTCATATGTGGTTCTCGGAAACTTAGTCTTCCAGGTTTCCAGATATTTATAGAGAAGTACTCAAAATATGTGGATATGTAGTTCATAAGATGAACTGCTGAAAATCCCAGTGGTCCTGGCACCATAGCCATGTTTTCTAGGGTGATCAACTTGTCCAACCAAAAAACATCTCATTGCTAATCATTTCTATTTTACAGTGTCAATTTTACATACACATACCAATGTAATAGTGGCAGGGCCGTAGCCAAAGGGGGGGGGGGGGGTAAAGTCCGACCTCACCCTGAAATGTGTTAAATTAAAAAAGCAACCTGGTTTACTCATAGACTGGTTAACCAGTTAAAATTCATGAGTAAACCAGGTTTCGGGGGCGGGGTGTGTGTGAATCCTTAAAACCTCCCGCCTCTGGCTATGACTCTGAATAATGGCAAGTGCACAGGTAAGTACATGCGTGGTCTGCATAGTCTACAGAGAGGAGCAAAATGAGGCCAGACTCAGGTCAATGTAACAGAAGCATAAGGATGTTCCAGGCAGTCTTCTAAAAGCATTTTATCCAAATCCAAGAAGGGATGGATTAAAAATACTTTTATAAGCCTTAATTGAATAGATACAAGCTTACCAAAACAGAATAGAACACTACCAAGCAGAAAAACAAGCAAGTTCACATGAACAAACTGCCTCACCTTAACAGAAACAACAGTGTTAACCCAACAACCCTCCTAAAAGGCTCTCTGGATCTGGGGGTGTTTAATAGACCTTAGACCAGTGGTTCTCATCCTGTGGGTCCCCAGGTGTTTTGGCCTACAACTCCCAGAAATCCCAGCCAGTTTACCAGCTGTTAGGATTTCTGGGAGTTGAAGGTCAAACCATCTGGAGACCCACAGGTTGAGAACCACTGGGCTAGAAGCTGACCTCCCCTAGCCAGGCTTCCTAAAAATCAGCATTGTCCATCTGCAAGACAGAGTCTTCAGCAATGACTGGTGGAGCTTGGAAGGTCACGGTTTCCGCAGCCATGCTTTAGTTACATGAAGATTCTCATTACCAGAAACATAGATGTAAATGCCAGTTTCTACAATCAAGTGATGATTTGTCAGGACCACACTTAACACTTTATCACTGATAGCTTTATTAGCTTTCACTTCAAATAATGTCATACATTTACACATTATTAGCAAGGTCACAAAAGACCACCCTAGGTATTGTTAAGAGAGCAAATCTAGACAGGAGATTTAAACAGATCATGCCAATTTCTCCCATCAATGCCAATAATATTAATGGAAAGTAACCACTTTCCTATCTCAGTTCAAGCATAAGAATGAGATACAATAGAGTAGTAGATCATGGAGATATCCAATAGCCATTCAAATTAACCATTCTTTTTTTTTTTGCAGAGATGGGCCACTTTTAATCCATATTTATTTATTTATTTATTTATTAGTCAATTTTATATTCTGCTCCTCCCTGCAGGCTCGGGGCGGATCACAGCAATAAGGATAAAATGCACAATACAATGCACCGCAAATTTCCATAAAAACAATAAAAAACACAATCATAATCAATAGCCAGCTAATTACAGATCATCGGTCTTAAATTCGAGCATTAGAGCCACTTCATTCGAGTCAGCCAAAGGCTGTTCTAAAGAGGACAGTCTTACAGGCTCTTCGAAAGGACCAAGTTCATGTATTGTCCGGACATGGTTAGGAAGCGAGTTCCAGGTCGTAGGAGCCACAAATGAAAAGGCCCGTTGTCTTGTGCTGGACAGGTGGCAGGAGCGGGGTGATGGAACAACCAATAGGTTCTGCTCTTCCGAGCGCAGTGATCTCGGGGGAACGTACGGGGTAAGGCGGTCCCTTAGGTACTCGGGCCCTAGACCGTGTAAGGCCTTAAAGGTTAACACCAACACCTTGAAGGCAATCCGGTACTCGATAGGAAGCCAGTGCAGTTGCCGTAAAATAGGTGTAATATGCTCCTCACTGGTGCTCCCACCAGCAAGCGAGCAGCGGCAGTCTGCACCAGCTTGAGTTTCCGGATTGTCGCCAAGGGAAGGCCCACGTAGAGGGCGTTACAGTAGTCCAGCCTCGAGATGACCGTCGCCTGGATCACCGTGGCCAGGTCGTCCCTGGACAGGTAGGGCGCCAGTCGCCTAGCCTGGCGGAGATGGTAAAACGCCGTTTTGCTGACCATAGCTACCTGAGTCTCCATGGTCAGCAAAGGGTCCACCTGACACCTAAGCTCTTTACGAGGGATGACGGGCTAAGCCGCTCGCCATCCAGGGTAGGCAACCGGCACTCATCCAGCCCAGGGCGACCGGGCCACAAGATCTCCGTCTTCGACGGATTCACCTTCAGCCGGCTGGCACGCAGCCAACCAGTCACGGCTTCAAGGCATAGATGGAAACAATCGGGTACGGTATCCTGCCTACCGTCCATTCTCAGCAGAAGCTGGGTGTCATCCGCGTACTGATAACACTCCAGACCAAAGTCGCGAACCAGCTGTGCCAGGGGCATATAAATGTTGAATAATAAGGGCGAGAGGATGGCCCCTGGGGGACCCCACAACAATGGGAGTCTCCCGGAAACCTCCTCTCCCCTCTCCACACGTTGTCCCCGGTCCCGGAGGAAGGAGGCCACCCACTTAAGGGCAGTCCCCCTCACCCCTGTCACGGCTAAACGGTGGGCCAACAATGCATGATCTACGGTATCAAACGCTGCTGTTAGATCTAACAAAACAAGCAGGGCTGACCCGCCCTGGTCCAGCTGGCGGCGAGTTGGTCTGTAATGGCGGTAAGCACGGTCTCCGTCCCATGCCCAATACGGAAGCCGGACTGGAAGGGATCGAGCCCAGCTGTGTCTTCTAAGAACTGCTGCAGCTGATCTGCTGCTGCCCTCTCAATTACTTTGCCTAGGAAAGGCAAGTTGGAAACCGGCCTGTAATTGGAGGGAGCCGAGGGATCTAACCGGCTTCTTCAGCAGCGGTCTTACCATAGCCTCTTTCAGTCCCCCGGAAGACTCCTTGCTCAAGGGAGCTATTTATGATCGTGCCCAGGGGCCCGTAGCCCCTCCCGGCAAGGTCTAATTAGCCAGGAGGGGCACGGGTCGAGGGAGCAAGTAGTTGGTCTAGCTGCAGCAAGTAACTTATCGACAGCTGCTCGTCCAGCAGTTGGAAACGGGTGAAGGTGGGCCCGCCGAGTGGCGGCGGAGTCTCGAGTTCAACCACTGTGTCAAGGGTGACTGGGATGTCCCGCGGAGAGTCGAAATCTTGTCAGCAAAATAGTTCTGAAAAGCCTCAGCTGTAGGAGCCAAATCCTTATCGTTTAGGACCGTCGGAATTGTGGTCAGAGACCGAATTATTCTAAAAAGTTGGGCTGGGCGTGAGCTAGCCGACTCTATCAAGGAGGAGTAGTAAACCTTTTGGCCTCCTTGATAGCATGCTCATAAACCTCTTTAAATTGTTTATAAGCTGATTTCGATGCTCCGTCACGGAGATTCCGCCACACACACCCTCTAACTGTCTCTTCCTCCGTTTCATCGCTCAAGCTCCTCGGTAAACCAAGGAGCGCGATTCCGACGGGGATGAGAGAGCGTCTGGGGCGATCTCGTCTAAGGCCGTGGTCAGAGAGATGTTCCAACAATCCACTTGCCTATCGACTGAGTCGCTGGGGAGTTCCAAATCCCTCAGAGCATTCAGGAACCTAGTGGGTTCCATAAGTCTCCTTGGGCGAACCAAAATGGGTTCGGCACCCTTACCGGGCGGGCCACTTCAAGACGGACTTCCAGGACACTGTGATCCGACCATGGAACCTCTTCCAAGGAGGCTAGGGTCACTTGAATTCCGGCCGAGAAGATCAAATCCAGGGTATGCCCGGCCTGGTGCGTGGGACCGGTCTTACAAAGTGAGAGGCCTAGTGTCTCCATGGTGGACACCAGGTCCATGGCCGCCGTTGAGGGGCCTCGGCGTGGACATTGAAGTCCCCCAGGACAATAAGCCTGGGGAACCTCAATGCCCACTCCGAGACCACCTCCAGCAGCCTGGGTAGACTCCCTGCCGGTGCGTTGGGTGCTCGGTACACCAACAGGAAGGCCACACTCTCACTAAGGTCCCACACCATGCTCGTGCATTCTATTCCTGGGATGTTCAAGGACGGAATCATCCTGGAATTAAAGATATCTCGACTGAGAATGGCCACCCCTCCCCCATCTCTCTGTCCTCATCTGGTAACTGGTGGTAAACCCTGGGGATGCTAACTCATGCAACAGGACCTCGTCCCTCCTGCAGCCATGTCTCAGTGAGGCAGGCTAGATCTATTTTCTTTCCCAGGAGGAAGTCCCTAATGGTCCCTGTTTTATTTCGCACGGACCTAGTGTTCACCAGTACCAGAGTTGGAGGAGAGTTAATGGAACTTCCCCATCCGAGTGCCTAGGGATAGCTCGTAGGTCAGAAGGAGGGGCGAGTCTTAATCCGACTTGTCCTCCTTCTCTCATAAGGCCTACGTCTACCGTCCCTATTACCCCTTCCCGAGATCACCGGTATCTCCCGCCCCTGCATAGAGTCCCTTGACACTCCAACTAGGTATCTGGCCTTCTGCCCACCCTCTGAAAAGGGGGAGTGAGCCGGTTAAGCCCTTCAGCCCTTTGGTCGAGACGGCCTGATAGAAGGGATAGCCTGGCGTCACTCCCTATGGGGTTATGTTGTAATCTCTGAGCCAGGACTGGCGGCTTGGGGCCAACAGTCGGCTCTGTGGCCAGGGATGCCGGCTTGGCAGTGGACATGGAGCCAGTGGAATGTCTGCGGCCCCAACTAGTGAAGCCACGGCCCCAAAAAGTCCTAGTTCTAAAACCTGCTCCCTTCGTGTTCCCCCATGGCCTGGTGGAATAGTCCGTGTCCAGGAAAATCCTTTTCTGGTCTGCTGATGGTAGCTTAGGTAGAGATCCCATGGTCTTCGTCTCCTCCAGTGGTTGATTAGGTCGTAGCTGAGTCCCTTGGTCATCTTGCAGGGATTTGGCAATCAGCTGAAAGGAGGTTGTTATGTTGCCTCCGCCCTGTTGGTGGCGCTGGTGTTCTTCCCTCTCTAATGGGAGGGGGCGGGGCCTCCATCCGCTGAGGGGAGGCTGTTGCATTGCCTCCGTCCTGTTGGTGGTGCTGGAGCTCCTCCTGTTCTAATGGGATGGAGGAGGGCGGGACTTCCCTCGCCATGGTGAGGCCGCTGGGAGGGGGCGGGGTTGGTGACCGAACGTCACTTCCGCTTCCGACCCGGCGCCATCTAGACCTCCGACGACGCTTCCGGCGGTGTTTCCTCTTCCCCTTTCCCATCTCCAGGGGGGGGTCGGCGCCTCCCCCTCCTGTGCATCTGGGGCGTCGGCCTGCGTTTCGACTGGGGGTGTAGCCAGTGATCTTCTTTTCCGGCGGCGGCGCTGGTGGCGTGTGCGCCTGCGCCGGGGTGTCCCTCCTCCCGGTTCCGGTGGGGGGGAGGCACGCGCTCTGCCTGCGCGTCTTCAAGGCCACGCGCCATCTTGCCGAAGGCCTCCAACTCCCTCCTCTCCGAGAGCGACAATGGAGGGCGCCTTGGCCGGGAACTCACCGGTCATTCCAGGACTTGCTCTACATCGAAGCCTTCCTCGAAACATTCCTCCTCACTCCCCAGCCGTCGTTCCGAGCTCGGCCTGGACATGCCCCGGCAAGCGGACCAAGGGCATGATCCGGGGTCCATACCGGCCTGGGCAATTGGACAGCTGGTCCCGAAGAAACAGCTCGGCTGCGGAGGGGCATCCTCCTCTGGCGCCGTCTCCCTCGGCTCCTCCATGAGTCCTTCGGCCCACGGTAGGTCTCCCATTGATGACTCTGGGCAGTCCTCTGTCTGCAGGTCCCAAGAATGGTCCCAAAGGAGGTCCGGGGAGGCCTGGCAGGGGTCTAGGGCAGTGTCCTTTCCCTCGTTCCCCTCTGCAGGCATCGCAATCGATCGGCTGGGTTGGGTAATTCCCAGTATTGGCTGTAGTCGTTCACCGAATTTCTTAAATTGCTCTGTCAGCTGCTCGAATTCCATTCGGAGCTGATACAGAGCTATTTGTCCTGATATTGAGGGAAGATGGTCTGTAGGGGGGTCCGGTTGAAGCCCAGGCTCCTGGGAAGCTCTCTGCGCTTTCAACTCGGCCTCTAGGCCCAGGCAGAATTGATAAAAGTCCTCATAATCGTCCTCTGGCTCTGTTCTCTCCTGTTGAGGACCCACACCGGCCTCCTCTGAGGGTCGGGGGTCTACTACAACCGGGGGTCGCGATGCCTTCGGGTCTAAGCTGGCATTGACTGCAAGAGTTGGCAGATTTTGTAGATCCAGGTGGAGCGCTCCTGCAAGCTGCTCCTGCACCGGCGCCATCTTTGGTATCTGGTATATGCATATTATGCACTGGATGTTCAATGTGTGTAGATATGATGGTGTTCTTAGGCATATATTTGAATGTATAGCCACATAAGATATATATTCTTTCGTAGCCCTGTTTCAGATGATTAAATTAAATTATTCCTTACTACATAGCCTCAGACATCTGAGGAATGTTCCTTTAAAAAAGAAGACGAAGAAAGTGGAGAATCTACAAATATTTTCTGCCTTTCCCATGGTAAAAAAGGGAAGAAATTCTTTGAGTTTAAAAATAAATATATAATTCCAAGGTCCTGACCCCCAGTGACATTCATTCTTAAGATAAACAAATAAGCCAGCATTACATAACGGAAACTGTGAGCTAAGCTGAGAAAGTTAGAGAGCACAAGAGCAAAAACAGAACTCTCGTCCCTTTTGCTGTTCCCCAGAATAGAGTTGACATTTTAGAGTTTTATCTAAGAGTGAATGTTCTCCAGTGGAATGTCAGCACTTTGATAGAATCATGAGAAAGAGTTGAAATGGCTTCTGTCTTGATGTCAGCAAGCCGACAGTGAAAAACCGATGAAATCTTGAGGACAAAAATACGTGTCACTTGTATCATCTTACAGTGGGTGGTCAACATAACAACACTTCTGATTTTAAACAACGGGGAAGATGGATACATAAGAATAATAATTAGATCTTTAATTTTGCTTGGGAATCATTAGGAAGCTGGGAATGTTTAGCTTGGAGAAAAGAAGACTGACAGGGGACATGATAACCATGTTTAAATATGTGAAAGCATATTTAAACATATGCTGCCCTGGAGACTAAGACACAGAGCAATGGATTCAAATTGCAGGGGGGGGGGAGATTCCACTTAAACATTAGCAAGAACATGCTGACAGTAAGAGCTGTTTAGCAGTGGAATGTGCTGCCTCGGAACATGGTGGAATCTTACTCTCTGAAGGTTTTTAAGTGTTCTTGAATGGCAGGGCATTGGGCTGGATGGTCTTTGTGGCCTTTTCCAATGATTTTATTATCAATTCAAGGCTATAAAACTTGGCTTTCTAGGATGTCAACTGCAACTCGCTGCTGCTGCTTTATACTGAGTCACCCCACTGAGTCATCCACCCTTGTATTGTTAAGTCTGACTGGCAGTAGCTCGCCGGATTGTAGGCATGATTTTTTTTACTAGCAATAAGTAAGGAGATTTTCTGAATCCAGATAAAATAAGATATGAGGGAATATAATGTTAGATAACAGTTGCCACATTGTCAGAGTGACAAGAGACATTATGTTGCTGCTGCTGCTGCTGTTATTAGCCATGATTTCATAATATAAGAGGCAGTATTAATGGCATTCTGAATGATTAGCTTTTCAGATTCTACCCAAGACTATAGGAATCAAGGATACACCCAGGATTTCTGGAAAGTTTATGTCCTCGCTGTACCTGGAAATCTCTGGTATTCGTTGGTGGTTTTCCATCCAAGTATTAACCAAACCAATGCTGCTTTCCCTTTTGAAATCAAATGAGATTGGACATGTTAGCATAGCAGGTTAAATTACCAGCTATAGAAAGTCTTGCTGACCAGAAGGATGGAAGTGGGGTGAGCTCCTGTCGTGAACCCTATCTTCTGCTTACCTAGCAGTTTGTAAACAGCAATGTAAATAGATAAATAGGTACTACTGTGGTGGGGAGGTAAAAGGCTCCCCTGAAGACATGCCAGTAATTTTCAGGAAGGCATCGAAGACAACAGGCTCCACGGTGTGGAAAAATTGAACAACAGCACCTCCCCATGGCCGAGTCGAGGACAATCTCCAGATGCCGGAAATGAAAAAGAGGCAAGCTTTGCCTCTATGCATTGTTTGTCTTTGTTAATTGTATAACAACATTTAATGTTTACCATATATGTATTCTGTAGTATGTTCCTCTCAGGGAGGTAGAACCAATTATAAATAAAGTATATTATTAATATTATATTACTAAGAATGACATGGTGGCATCACTAATCAGCATGTTGTTGCTTGGTAGATCTATTGTTCATGAGGGAAAGATGGAGACAGCACATTTAATAAAAGATAACTGCATCCACAGAGACACAATCATGACTATCCTTCTTCTCCCAAACAATGTTCCTGAGAAGGACAGCATGTCTTGATGTGTAATCCATTGTGAAAACATTGGCACTCCTCCAATGCATGTGGAGATCGATAGCCTGAATGCAAAACAGCATTACAAACAACAGTGGCCAATAAATCACTATGCAAGAACTCAAGACTACTGGCAGATAAGCAAGATCCTTGATGAACAGGGCTGAGAATAGACAACCCAGATGAATCACCAGGTAAGAAATTGTTTAGCATGCAGTCAGGGATAAAAGCTTTCTAAGTATTTCTTAAAAGTGATAAAGGTTAGAACCAAATAATGTAAACAGTATATTTAGGTATCAAATATCCCCATTTGCTGAACACTGCACAAACACAGTAGAATATATCATCCTCCCATAAACGGCACAGAATCCCCAAAATGTAATATATTCAAAACCTTCAGGCAGCCCCCAACCCTACCTCCTCACAGGCATGCTGTGAAAACAGATGACCTTCATGTGGTGTGTCACATCTTTAAATGAGACCAGATGAAAATCAACTGAAGGTTTTCTTTAGAAATTTCTCTGGGAATATTGTTTTGGGAAAGGATCTGAAAGAGTGAACATGGGATTTGAGGTTACCTCTGACAGAGACAGTGGCACAGCTATTACTAACATGTAAAAACACAAGAATCAATAAAGCTCTGAACTCAGCTTCAAGTGTTGGCAACACCACTTCTCTTTATCAGTGTAAGGAAAGATCAAGCCATAAAGTTCCTGCTATACGTAATTTGGGCAGAGAGAGAGAGAGAGAGAGAGAGAGAGAGAGAGAGAGATCCCAAAGTTCCTAATGCTGTGAGGCAGCATTCCCAAGATGTTAAACTAAACTCAACAGAAAGGATGAGCTGAAATGCTATAAGGGAATGCCATAACCCTTTCTTTTTGTACCTATTAGTATAATATGAAGTGACTCTATAATATGGTGACTGCTTTACTTCAGTTCTTTTAATATTATTATATGTTTTAATGGTTTTTGTATTGTATTGATTTTATATTCATTTTATAATTCTGTTTATAATGTTTTAATTGTATATTGTGGATTGTCTATGGCATCAAATGCTACCAATTTGTAAGCCGTCTTGAGTCGCCTTCGTGGTTGAGAAAGGCGGGATAGAAATATCATAAATAAATAAATAAATAATTTACCTAAACATGCCTATTTCTTCATATCACATTAATGGTGTAATAAACGTAATAACCTAAATATGTGGAAAAACTTTACTGGACTATAGCTCACCGAATCCCTCAGCTAACATAGCTAACATCCTTGCTGACAGAAAAAATAGGAGTTGAAGTACAAAGAAATAATGAAAACTGAAAGACTGCACCATTCATGTTCAGGGCAGTGATTAATTCTTAAAGTCTGGGTTTGAATCCACCTGCTTTCAATCACATTAGTGGTGTATTGGAATCGCCACCACTATTTTTCCTGCACCATTTTGTTGAGATGTGTGCCACTGCAGAACAGAGAGATATTGGAAATTATTGGACAAATGTAAGGATAATAATGCTAAAAAGTAGAAATAGTTCAGACAGTAATCAGAAATCAACCGTTACAATTTTTTTGATACAGTGAGCCCTTGCTCTCCACTAAGATTTGGCTGTGTGTTCTGTGCAAGACTAAAATCTGTGGATGTTCAGGTTCCATTATATGCAATAATGTTGCAAAATCTCCCTTTTATAAAATGGCAAAATCAAGGTTCACCTTTTGCAATATTTTCAAGCAGTGAATAGTTGATTGTGTGGATGCAGAATCATTGGATATGAAGAGCGGATGGTACTGTGTCGGGCAACAGATGGTGAGGGAAGATCTCCATGTTTCAAAGCTCACACATGGCATGCCAAACAGAGCATAATCACCTCTATCCGTATGTATGGTTCCAATAATCATCCAGAGGTCCCAGACATCCCTGTTCTATTAGATTTCAATCAATCTGCATTGACTTTCCAAGTATGAACTCCTCCCCAGTATGACCACATCAGTGCTGAGACAACATACCTACTCCATCCTATCAGAGGAATCTACAAGTGAGGAGGAAGGTGAAACCAGAGTATAAGGATGGTAAAGAATCAGATATCCTGCAAACCTAGGGCCTTGGATATAGGAGATGGCCATCCAGCCTCTGCTTAAAAGCCTCCAAAGTAAAGATAGATTTAAATTAAAATAAACAAAATACCTTCTTTTTGCTGCAGTAAATCTGCCATTTCTTCTCTGGAGGGAGTGCAAACATTGCCTCTCTGTTTTTATCTGTGAGATCCAACTCATCCTGGAGATAAAAAGGGAGGAAAACATAATATTAGCAATTTTGTATTTTACATTAGACTTTCAGGGCTCCCCCTACATTCACAGGAGGGATGTTTGTTTACATCATATTCAAATCCGAGACTGCAGAGTTTCAAAAGAATTGTTTTTCTCTCAGTTTGATATGGACATTTGTATACATTTCCCATCTTTTTTTCTTTTCATTTTGGAACATTTTGATGAAAAATTCATTCATATAAAAGCATTATTTTTGTATAAAAACAAAAAAAACTGCTGTGGTTTGCTGGCAAACAATTTTCAAAATGTAAAAACTCCTATGGCAGATTACTATTTAAATGGTAGGGACACCTCACCAAAGATGAAAAAAATGTGAATATTAATACATTCACAATACAGACACAACTGCTTTCAGCCTCCTTTGTGGAGAGAAAAAGCAATATATAAATAAACATAATAAACATAACAATAAGATCAGCATCAACAACAACAATGTTAAAGAATAGAGTCCTTTCAAACTTAGAAAGCTTCATCTTTGCGCAATATACCAAATTCTTGAGCTGCTTCTAGAGACACTGAATAATTTATACTCTTCAACCCAGCATATCTAATAGGGGAATCAATCTAACTGCTGGTCTCCATCACTGTTTAGTAACAAACCATTTGATGATTCTATGCTTGCTGGAAGAAGAAAAAACTCCATTTATTCTGATACACCCCTACTACTTCTTCCTCTTCCTTCTCTTCTTCTTCTGCCAAGAACAGCTGCCAAATGTTTTGGATTCCAGTTCTAGGAACCCCAAGCCAGCATAGAAAACAGTAAGGGGTTATGGGAGTACTAAGCCAAAACATTGGGGAAGCAATGTGTTGTGTTGATAAGCCAATTCGGTCAATAACACCGAGGTTCAATTTTTCAGATTGATAATTCTTATTAAAACAGGTTCAGTATTCCTTATCTCTTTGTTTTTGTATTTTTATATACATACATAATTAAATATGTTAGGCATGGAAGTCGGGTCTAGACACAATATTAATTTATATTGCATATACACTTTATATACCCATTCTGAATGTAATTTGATACAATTTGGAAAATTATTTTGTGCACAATTTTGGGAAATAATTTTTTACACTGACCCATCCAAAAGGAAAGGTGTCACTATCGTACAAACCCACATAAAATGGATTTTGTAGTATTTTGGGTTTCATAATTTTCAATAAAAACAGCTCAACCTGAATACAGAGATTTGGATCAACTGCTTTAGATCACTTTTCGATCACTTTAAAATCCTATTCTGTACAGTAAGCAAAAAAGGACAACTTCTCTCTCCGCACACAGCTACTGCAGTTTATATTGGGCAGGATAATATTCAGACAAACAGCACATATTTCTGCAGTGATTGTTAGTAGGTCTGAACCCTAATTTACCATGTATATTTATATATAAGTCAAGGGCAGTTGGGGGGGGGAATTATGAATTTTTATATGACCTGTGGATATGTCAAGGGTCATTTTGCAGACACGGGAAAGCATCAATGCCACCTTGTGGGAGTCGCCACCACCATTTCGGTACCCAAGCATTCAATTCAGCCTTTTGGGTTAATTTTTTGACTAAAGTTTCTAAATTTATACATGAGCATATGGGGTAGCTTGTCCTCTCTATGCAAGAACTTCCTGTTTAGAACCCCCACTTTGGATGGCAAACTTGGAGTAAAAAGCAAGGCACACAAAAAATATCAAAATAACAATGAAATATAAGAAATCCCAAAATGTAGAGCGAAGTTTATTGTGTCGTTTCAAAGAATACATGCTAAGTCAGGGAGGGATAAGTACTGCATGTAGTACATACACTTTCCTGAGGCTTTCCGAGATGCATTTTATGTCATGCAAAACCTGTCCTAGGACATTTTATAACAAAATGCTTTTGCAAACAGAAGTGGCACAGCGTCATTTCCCAATTTCCTCCCAAATTAGTTCTTCACAAAAACATATTCAGATGTATTTTAAACAAATTATATGGAGGATTTCACTTGGTCTGTAAAGCGGTATTTGTTAAATTATGTTCTATGTTACTCTGTACAGAAACTTGTACAGTATATTCTTGTTACAGAAAAATCCATCATTTCCTGAACTGCATCACTTCTTCATTCCACAGAATTCAAGACGGTGTAGTTTTTATGAGGGGAGATATGTCAAACAAGGGGAACCCTTGAATGTGGAAAGGAAGCCCTATATTAAGGTGACATTGTGAGGACTTCCAAGGTATTAAAAATAAAGCCCTGTACTAAAATTGGGACAATGCCACTTTAAGACAGTCCTACAATGGCTTACTTGGAAAACTTTCTGGATTCCGAAACTTGTGAAAACAGTGAGCTAAAATTGCATACTGAGTCTGGTAGCTGCTGCTGACAGATTTAAAGGCCCGCAGAGATTTCAGCCAACAGAAAGGTACAAAAGGAATACAAACAGTAATAAGGCAATGTCCTTGCCAAAAGCACAAGGTAGAAGAAGCCAGAAGAGAGGGGGGAGAAGATAAGCGTGAAGAGCACAAACCATGTGGAAATGTTTAGAGTGAGTTTTCAAACAAGAGGACAGCCAACCAAGGCAAGAAGGTTTATCTTTGCAATGCAAAATTAGAAATGCTTCAGCCAAGAACACATTCTAAGGGGGATGATATGGGGGAGACAGACTGCATCATGTCAGGACTTAAGGAAGGAGAACACTTTGAGGGGCCAGCTGTGCACAAAGGATTGTACTTGTGATATTGTGGATATTTGGTCTGGCAGCAGTCCTACATGGAGTCAAAGAGCTAGGACATCTTAGAGTTGTAGGGACACACCCAAAACTAAGGCACCACTGCTTTGAGGGAAATGCCTAGCCATTTTCTTGTTTATTAGACAAAAAGCAAAAAACAATTTATTGGATTTTAATATCTATTTCATAAAAATCTAAGAAACTGACAGACTGCTACTGAAATAATATTTTGTTAAAAAAATCAGCTGCAATGTCAAGAGTTATTTTACAAATGGCTAGCCCCAAATACAGGGGAAGGTAGAATACCTGGCTATTTACCCACAATATACAAGACAGAGCTCAAGCAGAAACATCAATTGTCCTCATTGGCTGAACACAGCAGCTATAATCCAAGATGAATCTGTGAATGATACATATGAAGCTTTGTTTATTTACTCTTCTAAAAGAAAACACATTTGGTCATCTAGTATATATGGAGCTTCTGGAATCCATGGCAAGAGTGTAATTTAGGTAGACATTGAAACTGAAAGAGACAATAAGGAAGGATCACCTATTTTTATCATGTTCATATTTTTTTTATTAAAAAGTTAGAAATTTAACAGAGCTATGTAATGGTCTTCTTATTTGATGTATCTGTTAAAATATTACTTGTACCAAATGTAACTGACCTGTTGAGTCGGTTGCTGAATACTGTGGTACATCAACATTTCAATAAGCACCTCTCTTATCCAGAAACCTAAAATCTGAAAACCTCTGAAAACTGAAACTTTTTGTTATCATCCACCCACTTCCATTTTAAAGTTGATGACTGCAGTACTCCTCACATCCCTCAGATCCTCAGTCTTGTCTGGGACATGAGACTGGAAGGAGATGGGAGACATAATGTTCTGTGAAATGACAGGCGGTGTAGTTTCACTCAAGCTAAGTTTCTCTCTCTCCTTTTTTCCATTCTGTCTTCCTGCCCTTTCTCCTTTGGGAGTAAATGGCAAATTGGGTGGTTATCCCTTTTTCCCCATTCTCTTTCCCCTTTTCCTACAGGGAGTGTATAGGGGTTGCAGGGCTCTGCTGGAATGGAGAAGCTTCCCCTTTTATTCCCCCTTTTCCTTGCAGAGTGGGAAAGATTTGCTGGGTTTGGGCCTCCCTTCTAGATTCTCTTTCTTCTTTATAGTTCTTGTTATGGCTGTGCTGACTCACATTGGCTATCTTCTCTCTCCCCCCCTCCCCTATCTACTCTCTCTTTTCCCTTTTGTCTCATTTTCAACACCCTCCTCCCAATCTCCCTATTTTCTCAATGGCATAGTTAGTATTTTTCGCCATAGCCACCTGTTCAGATTTTAGAGGAGCAAAAAAATGGGGGCTGGCTTAGAGACACTAGGTCCTGGAGCAGAGGGGGGCAGCGATAGCAATTCCCTGGTATTTTCTCAATGGCAACACAAGTAGTGAACAAATTAGATTTTGTTATTCACTCATTCAGTCACTTCCAACTCTTTGTGACTTCATGGTCCATCCCATGCCAGAGCACCCTGTCGGCCATCACTTCCCCCAGCTCCTTCAGGGTCAAGCCAGTCACTTCAAGGATACCATCCATCCATCCATCTTGCCCTTCCATTTTCCCTAGAATAATTGTCTTCTCTAAGCTTTCCTTTCTTCTCAAGATGTTTTTCTTCCTACTTTGGGAGGAAAAAACTGTCTTATGGTTCATATTTTGCACTCATTCTAAACTCTTTGTGACTTCCCATCCCATCCAAGCACCCTGAGCAGTCGGGCTGGTTGGATCTTCCAGTCACTTCAAGGATACCATCCATCCATCCATCTTGGCACTCCTCAGAACATTTCTCTAAGCTTTCTTTCTTCAAGATGTGGCACCACAGTTCAAAGCAGCATCTTTCTTCTCGCGGTCCAAGGCACTCTCAGAACATTCCTCCAACACCACAGTTCAAAAGCATCTTTCGTCGGTCCAGCTCACACATCCGTAGGTTACTATGGGGAATACCATTGCTTTAACTACGCAGATCTTTGTTGCCAGTGTGATGTCTCTGCTCTTCACTATTTTATCGAGATTGGACATTGCTCTCCTCCCAAGAAGTAAGCATCTTCTGATTTCCTGGCTGCGGTCTGCATCTGTAGTAATCTTTGCACCTAGAAATACAAAGTGTGTCTCTGCCTCCACCTTTTCTCCCTCTATTTGCCAGTTAACAATCAGTCTGGTTGCCATAATCTTGATTTTTTATGTTTAGCTGCAACCCAGCTTTTGCACTTTCTTCTTTCACCTTGATTAGAAGGCTCCTCAGCTTCTCCTTACTTTCGGCCATCAAAGTGGTATCATCTGCATATCTAAGGTTGTTAATGTTTCTTCCAGCAATTTTAACCCCAACCTTGCATTTGTCAGGCCCTGCACATTGCATGATATGTTCTGCATACAAGTTGAATAGGTTGGGTGAGAGTATACAACCCTGTCATAGACCTTTCCCAATCTTGAACCAGTCTGTTGTTCCATGGTCAGTTCTTACTCTTGCTACTTGGTCATTATACAGATTCCTCAGGAGAGAGACAAGGTGATTTGGTATCCCCATACCACCAAGAACTTGCCACAATGTATTATGATCCGCACAGTCAAAGGCTTTAGAATAGTCAATAAAGCAGAAATATATGTTTTTCTGAAACTTCCTGCCTTTCCCCATTATCCATTATCCATCCATCTCCATCTCCATTATCTCCATTAACAAGTTAGATACAAAGCTAGAAAGAGATGTGAGGGTTCTGTGCAAATCTACATACCATAAAATTACATGGAGGCCCTAGAAAATTCCTAGAAGCAGCATATGTTGTTATATGTGGTGGGTACAAGGGTTTTACTATGTAATAAGAGAGATGCTTTTGAAAACAAGTGTAAATTGTATATAGTATATCCCCTGCACAAAATCAGAACCTTGAGTGGGCCTGGGGGCAGAGCAATGGAAAAAACAGAAGAAAATGTGATAGTATTGTCTATTGCTATTGTGTCTCCTGTTGCTAATTTAGGTTACTATCCAGCTTATCCAAGCAGTCATAAAATTGTCAGTGTGGGGGAAAGAGCTTTCCTATGCTGGCAATATACCAGAAAGACCAAAACAATGGCAAACACATCTGTGAAAAATGGGAGATACTCTGATGAGACACTCAGATACTCTGGCACTTCTCCGGCAGTAATTGGGAAAAATCAGGGATAGGACAGGGGCAGAAAGATTAATATGTCCAGTGCTTAAATGTTATCCAGGGAGGAATTGAGGTTCTGTATTATTTTTATATTATTATTATTATTATTTATTTCAGCTTGGTAGACCGCTCACTCCGAAGCTCAGAGCAGTTTGCAACAATAAAATACCAATAAAAACACATAACAACATTAAAACAGCATTAAAACCAATTCCACCACCACCCCCCCCCCAGTAAAACTGTAACAGGACAGTAGTGATGTAGCGGCAGTGACGCGGCGGGTGGCAGGTTATGGCGGGCACCGGTCAGAGCCGAATGCCTGCCTAAACAGCCAGGTCTTAACAGCCTTACGAAATGTCATCAAGTCCCGAAGGGCTCGCATCTCTTCAGGCAATGAGTTCCATAGCGTTGGCGCGGCTACTGCAAATGCCCTCTGCCGCATACTGGCTGGCCTGTAGGTTTTTATGCCAGGCACTTCCAACATGTTGAGCCCCTCTGAGCGCAGTGATCTTCTGGGCACGTATGGGGTAAGCCGCTCCCTCAGGTACACTGGCCCCAAACCATATAAGGCCTTGTTGATTATTATACAGTTCTGCTTAATATTGTCATACAATATAATAAAAATACACTATAACAATAGAATAATGATATATTTTATATTACATGTAATATTACAAACAATATTGCAGTATAGTGGTATTGTACAAAATAGTAATATATAATATTTTATTTTACTTTATTTTGGGTTATTTGAGTTTTATAGGAGTAATGAAAACATTTAGTAGATGATAATTTTATTTATTATTTTATAATAATAATATAATAGAATGTTATATTATATTATAATGTCAATATATTATAATATAATTATATTGTAATGTAGTATAATATAATTATGATATAATATAGTATGAGTATGGTATAATATATTGTATATACATTGATACAATATAATACTACTAATGGTATTGTGATATTATAATTGTATATTTCTTTTACATGGGGGGAGGGCAAAATAATGGTTTTTGGGGGGGGGCGCCAAAATAATGTTCGCTTACCATTTAAAATTACCTCAGACCGCCCCTGCTCTTAGGTTCTTCCAGGATGGACGAAGCTCTTACCTTTCACCACTCCACTCAAAGTGGCCAGCTTCTGGTCAAAGGGCATTTATTATAATGCCAAGTTTAACTTTGTGTTTTTAAATAGATTATAACTGTACCCTCACTTTGCTTCTGACACGATAAATATCACTTCACTCAAAGAAGGGCATGGTCCCTCTCCTCCTATTTTAAAAACCCATGAGTTGCAATATAATATTCACTCAGACATGTGGGTAAACTGACCCAATTTTGGGGGGATCCCCCAAAATTATACACATATAGTCATGACTAAATCTTCTCCCTCCCTTTTTCTCAGAGCAGGTGATCTCTGTGAAGAACTGTTTGGCATGTGTCACTCAGGATGCCACTTTTCTTTCTCCTTCCTGGACAGTTTCAAAATGTAAAAATAAGAGCTTTGAAAAACTATTGTGGTTGCTTTTGCTTTCAAGTCATTTCTGACCTATGGTGCTCCTATGGTTAACATATGGTCAGATTTTAAGAAGCTCTCTCTGGGAGAAAAACAAGCTCCTGACAAATATCACAGCCCCCCCACCCTCCAAAAATCTTGTTGCCTTGGTTTTTAGGCCTCTCCCTGGGATTATTTGGGCTGGTGATTCAGAAAATTGCATTGATAGACCACATCAGCTCTAATATGTTAGATATGGTCATCATGATTTTTTATGGGCATGCACGTGGTGCATATGCATATGCTCTGTTCCTTAAAAACTAGAGCTGAAAGGGGGAAATTTGGTGGCATTTTTGGAATCACCAGGTCAAATATCGCTAGAAGCAGGGCTAACATTTGAGGAATCTAAATGTGTATTGGCCAGTGTTTCTAATCAGTCAAGCAGTTGGAAATCAAGGCCATGCACTTCAAAACAACATGAGCAAGCCTACTGCACTTTGACAAATGCCTTATTCAGCTTTTCTTCCAGAGACAGATATGAGTTGCAGAAGCAGAGAGAATCATAGAGCAGGAAAAAGAACAGCATTTCAATAAACTAACAATCATCATCCACACCAGACAAAACCAAGCCTCTGGCTTTTGTATTAAATTGCTTCCCCAGTTTTAACAGCAAAGAGCAATACAGTACATTCAGTATGGAGATATTAGTGTTAAAGTTGAGAATTTTAATCTGTACTTTATCAATGGATTTTAACTTGTATTTTAGCTCTGTGTATTTTGTTTTATCTCTTGTTTTAATTATGTTTTATCCCACCTCAAGCCTCAGGGTAATGATGGGTAATGAATTCATTACTACTACCGTACTACTACTGCTAGTACTACTACTATGACAATGACGAGGGTTATCCAGAAAGTAAGGTTACAAGATTCTTTTAAATACAAAGAAGGAATATATTTTAATAAAACTTACATGGATTATAGCATAGGTATTACATTATTTTTCCACACAATCGCCATTCACATTTTGTCATCTGTGGGATGATGCCTGTGTCACAGAAGTTTCCCTCTGCCTTTTTCAGTCAGTTCGTCAATTTGATTTTCATGAACTTCACACTTGGAGGGAAACAGAATGAGGATGCTGAATTCTAACCTTCACCACAATGCCAGTCGATGAGCTACTGACAACTGGTACTGTTCGTTCGCTTCCGTTGGCTTCCTGCTACACGGCAGTGGTATCAACTTCCCTTGAGAAAATTCCCCGCGAGAGCTACATGTCTTGTAACATTACTTTCCGGGTAACTCATGTATTATTATTACACAACCACCATTATAAAGCTAACATGTTAATATTTAGCACTGATTCATTGACGTTAATCTTTGCAGTGGATCTGATTAGTTTACATGAAGACGGGAAAAGTTAGTGATGTGTTATTTTAAAATTTCAAAAGAAACTAATTAGAATTACTAAAAAATTACTTCTTTGAATTTACTTCACAAAACTAATAGATTATAGTAACACAAACCATTAATGTTTGTTCAAATAGTGATTCTTCATGATCTTAAAACAAATCATTTTCAATGATGACAAATTATTGGTTATTTTATTTATCGTGTCATAAGCGAGTTGAGGGTATAGTTAACATGTATTTAAAAACACAAAGTTTAAAAACTTGGCATCGTGCTAAATGTCCTTTGACCAGAAGCTGGCCATTTGGAGTGACTCTGGTGTTGCTATGAGAAGGCCATCCATTGTGCATGAGGCAGGGCACAGGTTGCATTGTAGTAAGTGGTCTGTGGTTTCCTCTTGTCCACACTCGCATGTCGTGGACTCCACTTTGTAGCCTCGTTTCTTAAGGTTAGCTCTGCATCCCGTGGTGTCAGAGCACAGCCTGTTCAGCGTCTTCCAGGTCACTCAATCTTCTGTGTGCCCAGGGGGGTGTTTCTCACATATTATGGGTAATATATAATACATTAATTCCAGACTTTGAACAAGAATGTGTTTTTTTAAGTTTAAAAGACTGCAAAATCTAATGGTGAAAATCTATAATATTCTTGAAGCTGGGGGTCTCCATAGCTCATTGTGCTCCATGACATATTCCATTTTCCCAGCTGTATGTCTAGCTGCACTTGCTTTTATTTTGAAGTCTTTTTAATGTAAAGGTGTTTGAAAATGTACATATAATATAAAACAGATTCGCCCTCTAAAGAACTGACTCTGCCTCTTTAAACAGGAGGACTTAATGCTGTGCAATGTATTAAAGAGCGCTAATATATGCTAAGCTAATCTTAACAGCATTAAAAGGTGGCTCACAAGGCACAATAGGTATTAAAATATTCTCTTTTCCTCCAGTGGCAGAGGCTGGCACATTAGACAAGGATGACACATGCTAGCAATGAGGAGGATACTGCTGCTGTGTCCTTTCCTCAACATTTAACATCTACCCTATCCCTCCCTCTCTCCCACACACACAATCTCCAAGGACAGACACCTTTTTCTCCCATGTGCAAACTGACCATGCTTAATCACTTATAACCTTTAATACAACGTGCACATGTCTAGACACATATACCTATTTTTCACACTTTTTTGTACACAATAGACAATTTGACTCTTTGCAGATTTCATTGAAATGTTATTTCTAGGATCTCTAGGTCCTCCAGTCATACTGATGTTGACCATTCACTGGGCAATCTAGAGATTCCTATGGAGGTGTTCTCTTATTTTAAAGGGGGATCATTTGCAGTTTTTCACTTTCAAGGGGTCCTGTGGATGTGGTTTTATCCACAAAACCATTCCTACCCACACATTCCCTTCACAGATCTCTTCTCCATGCAAATGATCAAAGTTAAAGGTAAAGGTTTCCCCTTGACATTAAGTCTAGTAATGTCCATCTCTAAGGGGTGGTGCGCATCTCCATTTCTAAGCTGAAGAGCCTGCGCTGTCCGTAGATGCCTCCTAAGTCATATGGCTGGCATGACTGCATGGAGTACCATTATCTTCCCGCCAAAGCAGTACCTATTAATCTACTCACAACTGCATGTTTTTGAACTGCTAGATTGGCAGAAGCTGGGGCTAACAATGGGAGCTCACCCTGCTTTATGGATTTGAACTGCCAACCTTCTGGTCAACAAGTTCTGCAGCTTAGTAGTTTAATCCACTGCACCACAGTTCAGAGTTATGGTACAAATAGTTTCTAAATTATTGCCGAAGGCTTTCATGGCCAGAAGCACTGAGTTGTTGTGAGTTTTCGGGCTGTATGGCCATGTTCCTGAAGCATTGACTCCTGATATTTCGCTTGCAGCTATGGCAATCCTCAGAAATTGTGAGGACTGTTGGAAACTAGGAAAATGGGGTTTATATATCTGTGGAATATCCAGGGCGGGAGAAAAAACTCTTGTTTGTTTGAGGTAAGTGGCGAATTGAAACATCCATAGGCCTTCCACTTTTGTAGGGGCTAGGAATGCAGGACCCCTGTGAAAATTGAAAAACAGTGGGGGTAGGGGCACAAGAGAGGATGGTTTGTTCGCAATCGCTAGGTTCTTCAATGCAACTCTATGCTGAGCTTCCCTGAGAAGTTGATCATGGAATTGTGCTTGAGAACCTATAAATGCCTAGAGAAGTGTTATCTCTAGGAATCTTGATGTCTCCAAATGGTCAACTCTATGGTCAACTTCTGGTCAATGATCACAAAGGCACACCAGTGACCACAACACAATAACCTTCAACTTAAGTTTGGATAGCAAACTGTCAGTGAAAACTAACACAGAGACCTTAAATTTTCACAAAGGGAATTTCACCAAAATGAGAAAAATAGTAAAGAACAAACTAAAAGGAACAGTAAAAAAAATCAAATCCCTCCAAAATGCTTGGAAACTGTTTAAAAATACTTTAAAACAAGCCGAACTAAAATGCATTCCTAAAATAAGAAAGAGGCCGGGAAAGTCCAAGAGGACATCGGCATGGCTTACAAATGAAGTAAAAGATGTGATTGGAAAGAAGAAAAACTCATTTAAGAAATGGAATGCTCTTCCTACTGAGGAGAACAGAAAGGAACACAAGCTCTGGCAAACTAAATGCAAAGCAACCGACAGGAAAGCCAAGAGAGATTTTGAGGCACATATAGCTAAGAACATTAAAAAAAATAGCAAAAACTTCTTTAAGTACATCAGAAGCAGAAACCCAACTAGAAAAGCAGTTGGGCCACTTGACGAAAATGGTAAGAAAGGGACAATAAGTGAAGACAAATCAGTAGCTACTGAAACGGACATCCAAGTGCCACCTCTGTGTTGATGGAGGCAGGCAGGATTTTCCCGGGTACTGGTTGTGGGGGTCGGGAGCAGGTGAGGGTTTTGCCCTCCTTTCTGCTAGAGATCCCGTGTACAACTAGTGGGCCACTGTGTGACACAGAATGCTGGACTAGATGGGCTGAGGCCCGATTCAGCATGGCTCTTCTTATGTTCTTATGTTCTTAAGACAAGGAGATTGCTGAGCGGCTAAATGACTTCTTTGCCTCCGTTTTCACACAGGAGGACAGACAACATATGCCTGCAGCTGAGTCAGTTTTTTCAGGGATGGAATTAAATGAATTAAACCAGACAGAGATAAACAAGGAAGATGTTCTCACATGCCTTACTAAACTAAATGTCAACAAATCACCAGGGCCAGATGGCATCCACCCCAGAGTTCTTAAGGAACTCAAGTGTGAAATTGCTGAAATTCTAGCCAAAATATATAACCTTTCTCTAAGATCAGGCACTGTACCTGAGGACTGGAGGGAGGCAAATGTAACTCCGATCTTCAAGAAAGGATCCAGGGGTGATCCAGGAAATTATAGGCCAGTTAGTCTAACCTCAGTTCCAGGCAAAGTGATGGAAACCATTATTAAAGAAAAATTACTAAGCACATAGAAGAACAGGCATTGCTGAAGGAAAATCAACATGGTTTCTGCAAAGGCAAATCATGTCTTACTAACTTGATAGAATTCTTTGAGGGTGTAAATAAACACATAGATAAAGGGGACCCAGTCAATATTGTTTACCTTGACTTTCAAAAGGCTTTTGACAAAGTCCCTCACCAAAGGCTCCTAAATAGGCTCTTCAGCCATAGAATCAGGGGACAGGTCTTGTCCTGGATTGGAACCTGGCTAAACTGTAGGAAACAAAGGGTGGTAATAAATGGACACTTCTCTGGATGGAAAGAGGTGAGAAGTGGCGTACCCCAAGGTTCAGTTTTAGGACCGTTACTTTTTAATTTATTCATAAATGATCTGGATGTAGAAGTAAATTGTGAGGTAGCAAAGTTTGCAGATGACACTAAATTGTTCAGGGTAGTTAAAAATGAAACTGACTGTAAAGAGCTCCAGAAAGATCTCTCGAAATTGAGTGAATGGGCAACAAAGTGGCAAATGCATTTTAACCTAAACAAGTGTAAAGTCATGCACATCGAGGCAAAGAACCCCAAATACACTTATCAACTGATGGGATCAAAGCTTTCTGAGACAAACCAGGAAAGGAATCTTGGGGTTTTGGTGGACAGCTCAATGAAGATGTCAACCCAGTGCGCAGCAGCAGTGAAAAAGCAAATTCTATGCTTGGCATGATCAGGAAGGGAATCGAAAATAGGTCGGCAAATGTTGTATTGCCTCTCTACAAATCTATGGTGAGGCCACATCTGGAGTACTGTGTACAATTCTGGTCACCGCACCTCAAGAAGGATATAACGGAACTGGAAAAGGTACAAAGAAGGGCAACAAAAATGATGCAAGGGATGGAGCAGCTCCCTTATGAAATCAGGTTGCAACGCCTTGGTCTTTTCAGCCTTGAAAGACGGCGTTTAAGAGGTGACTTGATCGAAAAGTGTATAAAATCATGCATGGGATAGAAAAGGTGAATAAAGAAAAATTATTTTCTTTGTCACAAAACACTAGGACTAGAGGCACTCCCTAAAGCTCCAAGGTAGGAAAGTTAGGACTAATAAAGGGAAATATTTCTTCACCCAGAGGGCCATTGGGTTATGGAACTCACTTCCAGAGGAGGTTGTGACAGCTGTCAGCCTGGACAGCTTCAAGGCAGGATTAGACAGATTCATGGATACCAAGGGAATCAATAGTTACTGAAATGGACATCCAAGTGCCACCTCTGTGTTGATGGAGGCAGGCAGGATTTTCCCCGGGTACTGGTTGTGGGGGGTCGGGAGCAGGTGAGGGTTTTGCCCTCCTTTCTGCTAGAGATCCCTGTGTACAACTAGTGGGGCACTGTGTGACACAGAATGCTGGACTAGATGGGCTGAGGCCCGATTCAGCATGGCTCTTCTTATGTTCTTATGTTCTTATGTTCACACTAGACTAGAGGACCTAAAGATTCCTAGAGATAATACATTATTCAAACTGTAAATAATCAAATCTGCTAAAAGTTACATGAGCAAATATAGAGGGTTGATTGGATTTTGCTTCAAAAATAAACTCAAGCAAGAGCTTCTGCTGCATATATTTTTACCCTCTGCTGCTTGCAAGCATGATCCTCAGAATCCTAACACACCCAATATTCTAATTTTGGCCACATTTTTGTGATTCTTCCCTCCCCAACCATAGGGTTTTTTTCAAACTCTTGAGGAGTGGGAGTTCTGGGAAAGTGTTTGTGTTATGTATGTTTTTCATTTCACTTTAAGAATAGTAACTCACTAACTCATGTTGTGTTTATGTCAGTTGGGTGTTCCGGCTTGCATCTAGGTTTTCCTATTTATAGGTGATTTTGACAGAGGTTTTGCTATAAGAAGCTACTTACAGGACTAGTTATTCTACTTTTAATGAATGGGTTTTTTTTATAATTGTAGGGTCATTTTCAAGAGCCTAGGTGGTTCTTTACCCAGGAGTTTCCACACCAACATACTCACTTTTATAGCTTGTCTCATACTCAACCAGTTCCAGCTTGCAGCTCTGTCTGGATTTGTTTTTTAAAAGGTCCACTAAAAATGGTGTTGCCATTTAGTCTATGTTGAAAATTATCCAAGAAAATATTATTTAGTTCCAGACAGAACGAATAAGTAATGTATTTATTTACATTTGTTTCACTCTGAGAAAGTTCATCATGGTAAATGTAATTTCTCAACTATTGTGAGAAAATTCACACAACATGTATAAGCAGTAAAAGTCAACAGTGATATGAGGAGCATTCCTAAACGATTTCCCTAGCCTATTTCCTATGGATTCAGAACAATGAAACTTGGTACAGTTCTTATTCCTCCTTTACATAGGTACCACTAGGGACACACACTTCTCCCATCTTTTTAAGCAGCTGTAAACACCGCGCTTGTAGAAGTCATCAGGTTGCTCCAAAAGCCATCTTGTGACTTCAGAAATGCTTTCCTTTCAAAAATAACTTCATTGCTGGAAAGAAGTGGAAGTCTGACGGTGCGAGGTTGGCTGAATAAGGAGGTAGAATTTCAAAGCCAAAGGAGCATGCTTTCATTTGGGCAACATGTCAGTTGTGAACTGGTGCATTGTCTTGCAGAAGGCGGAATGCTTTGGTGAGCATTGCCACATCTCCTGGTTTTGATGGCCTCCCACAATTTGCACAGCAGTGAAGCATAGTATGCCCCAGTGATCTTAGTACCTATGCTAGGAAATCCATCAATACTACTCTGTGCTAGTCCTAAAATACTGTGAGCATGACCTTGCCTGCCGAGAGTTGAGCACGTGCCTTCTTTGAAGATAGTGGGGCATGATGCTTCCACTGCATAGACTGGACTTTAGTCTCAGGATCATAGTGATGGACCCAGCTTTCATCCTGTGTGATCAGTCTGTTGAAAAAGTTCTCCTGGTTTCCTTGGCACATCGTCAATAGAACCTGAGAACATCTGACTCATTCCTGCTTCTAGAAAGGTGTGAGCAGCTGGGGGACCCAGCGAGTGGATACCTTATGTATGTGAAGATGGCTTTGGATGATTTTTTCCATGGACCCCACACTAATCTTGGCATTTTGGGCTAGGTAGTGAATGATTATGCATCAATTTTCCAAGATGGCAGCCTTCACATGCTGGATGGTGTGTTTATCAATAGCAGAGTGGGGTCACCCTGGAATTGGAGCTGTTTGTACTGAAGTCCAATCACATTTGAATTGACAATGCCAGTTGTTGACTACATCATATCATGGGGAATATCACTATCAACCTCTTTCATCTCATTGAATGTCCGCTTTGGTGTGCGGCCTTTCAAGTAAAGGAACTTGATGACTACTCTGAATTCCATTGGGTCCATTATCAAACCTCACACCACTTCAGCACCTGCAAAATCAAGACCCTTATCAATTCTGAGTTGTAAATTGGTTCATAACCTATAGAGACTTATATCATTACAGATGTGCAGTTTCAGCATCCTGTGATAAATAGAAGTTGGTCAGTGAAAATATTTAATGAATGCCCCTCGTATCTTAAAATTCAGTTTTAAAATAGTAAGAAAGAGCATTTTCAAACATTAAATGTCATATGGAATAGGATTAATCTAGGTATATCGTGCAAGTCACCCCATGGTGACAGACAGAACAAGAAAATATCAGAGCACATTGGGATGCTCACATTGCTTCCTGGGCAGGGAAAATCTGAATCATAATTAAATCTACAAGAATTAAAACTATGAGATAATTTGAAGGACCTTTGTGACTGAGTAGTATGATAAAGTGCACTGTTGATCTGCTTGCTGGTCATAAAGCATATGGAGGGACCAACTCCAACATGAAATGCAACATCACAAATATTGTCCTTCTGTGTGTAAAGACAAAGTATGAAGTGTGATAGTAAAATTCTGTTTCTGAATAATTGTCATACATTTGATCACACATGCTCACTGCAACTATGTTAAGTCAACCATGACTACAGTGAATTCCACCCCTGCCAACACCTGGGGCTGACACTTTCTCTCAATCCCTTCCCAGAGAAATGTTTTTTCATCATAGAAGCAGCAGCCACGTGAAGAAGAGATTTTACATAAAATACGAACATGCAGAAATGGTGAGCTGAACCAATAGCAAGGAGCAGGATCAGTAATTTGATATTTCAGTCAAGCATATCAAGAGTAAAGAACCTTTATGGAAAGCTTCTCCTCTCTCCTTATTTATACAATGGTCCACTCCACCTTCACTGCAAACAAATTTTGATCTACCCATTATGTAGACACTGCTCCTTTGTACACAATATAATGAAATGAGCACACACAACCTTCCTCATAAGAGTGAAGCAGAGGAAATTCAGGGATCCCTTCCCAAGTACCCTATTCTTGGAATCCATTTACAAAATGCATAGCGAAGGGTCAAGCAATGTGCTAGAATGGTCTGGAAAGCAACAGCACGACTCCTTACCATCTATTTTAAAGGGGACAAACCCAGACTTTTACATACACAACCCATTCTCCAACACACTGTTCTCAAAGCAAAACTTCCTCTAGTACTTAGGCTAAATGATTGGCATCAGCTTTAGCTCAAGGAAAAAATATCAAAATAACATGATAATAACTGTCTTTAATTATCTGAAGAGATGACATATAGAATATGAAGCAAGACAGTTTTCTGCTACTCCAGAGACTAGAACATAAACCAATGTGTTCAAATTAGAAAAAAAAAAACACTGGAAAATAATTTACTCTAAGAGTCTTAAACAGTGGAATAGACTGCCTTGGCCTTGGTGATTTTTAAACATAGGTTGGGCTGGCATCTTTCAGGAATGCTACAGTTCTACATTCCTCCACAGCAAGAGGTTGGACTATATGTACCATGCGTTCCTCTCCACCCCCTTCTATATTGCCATATAAAATCCTGATTATCTTATTTGAACTGGCTTATATGGCAGTGTGGACTCATATAATCCAGTTCAAAGCAGATCATCTGGGATCTGATCCTGGGATATAGGGCAGTATAGATCCAACCCCAACTGTAGAATTCAGGATTTTACATTTCCAGCTGAAATGAAATTTTGAAGACAAAGCTATAGGATATGATTCTATCCAGATATCATTTCTTTCTGGCAAGAAATAATGAGATGCATCTGTACTAGCATATCATTTTTCTAAATATTAAGAATTAGTATCTGCCATCAGAATAAAAGAGAGAAAACAGATTAGAAGTTTATAAACAACCTTAATGGCCAAGCATATTTATTTATTTATTTATTTACTTCATTTATATTCCGCTCTTCTCACCCCGAAGGGGACTCAGAGCAGATTACAGTAAATATACTTGCAGACAATCCCTGCAGTTCAACATATATAGACATATTTTAGACATATATTGACGAACATAGAGGCAAACTTCTGGCCACCAGGGGGAGCTGACACACTCCTCATCTCTCTCAGCGTTTTTTCCAGCATCCTTGTTGTTCTTTCGCAATCTTCAGCGACTCCTGGAATTCTTATGGCTTCATAAATCAGTCAAAATTTGCCTCCCCACTTAATGTGGTACCTTTATCTCCTACTTGACAATTGAACTGTCTTTTGGGCTGCATAGGCCGACAGCAGGCTACACTTAAGGTCAGGCACCCACCCCGACCCGGGCAGGCCTCGAATTCATGACCTACAGGTCAGAGAGATCTTATGCAGCTGACACTTGGATGTGAGGGCGATCTGGCTGCGACATCTGTCACCCCATTGATTGCCAGGGTTGATTCGGCTAATCTGGCTGGCTAGGCGGGTGTCCCCTTCCTCCCTCACCGCTCCATGTGCGTCCCTCCCGAAGCTGCGCGCTCGGTGGAAGAGGACGACGTCCCAGCCAGCTGCACCACTTCCCAGCTGCGCCACTTCACTTTGCAAAATCGAAATGCAGAACCATAACATATCTGGAAGAATATGAAAGATGTAAGGACTCACCCATCCTGAGCAAGCCGAAGCCTGTGTTGCAGTTTGGCTCCCTGGTTAGAATAGCTGGCATCCATCTTAGGAGGGAGTTCCACAGGGCAGCCATTAGAAGAAGGTAGTTGCCAGAGACAGGGGGAGTGGCTTTCTAGGGCTCCTCTGTCTAGATACAGTGTCTCCCAGGAGATTGGCTGAGAGCCATAGGGGAAGAGCTGAGCTGACTAGGAGGGATAATTCCTGTCAGAGAAGTTTAGTCTTGAGCTAGGTTTTGGACAAGTAACATCAGTAGGGCTGACTTGGGATAGTCAGTCAGGACACCTTATAGTCTCTGGATATAGAGAGTAAGGTGGGCTCTGAGACTGGGAGCTAGCACGAGTCTGTTAGCTCATTCAGACAAGACTCAGGGAACTTTTAGGGCAGGGGTGCTCACACTTTTTCAGCATGCGAGCTACTCTTAAAGCAACCAAGTCCAAAAGATCTACCTGCCCCCCCCCGCCGCCACGCACTCCCGCGCACTCTTGCCGTTGCGCGTGCTCCTGCTGCTGTTTTCTGCCCGCGCAGCGCTTCTTCCGCCTGCGGGACATTGCAGGAAGGAGAAAGCACGAGGCGGGGCATCCAGAGGGAGCGCTCTGCCCAGCTGCTTCTGGATGAGAGGGAGGCAGGGCGCTCCCTCCACAGGCCCCGCCTCATGCTTCCTTCTTCCTGCAATGCCCTGCAGGCAAAAGAAGCACCGCGAGAGATGAAGCCAGCAGCAGGAGCGCATGTGCGAGCAGGGTGTTCGCATGCATGGCAGGAGCGCCCATCTGGCTGGTGAGGCCCAAAGATCACTTGGAAGAGGGCTGAAGATCTACTAGTAGTTCCCGAGCTACCTAATGAGCACCCCTGTTTTAGGGGATAGAAGTTCCATGTTGTTAACATCTAGTCATCACTAGTTTCAGTATTAGTGTGACAGAGCTTTTCCAGTCAAGTTCTAGCACTGACTGGGATTGCCTTTATGATCTAAGAAGAAAAACCTCTATAGAAACCAATACACTCCAGCACATTTGATATCCAGAAAACCATCACGCTGTTGAACCATCTTTTTGTAACCATACGCTCTCGTTGCCTCAATAGAAGAACCATTAAGATCTGTGCCTTGTTTTTTAAAAAACCTGTTAAAGTTAATAAACTCTTTCTTGTTAACTTTTAAAAAGCCTCCATCATACTTCTTCTCAGTTTCCCCTCAGTGGGCGGTTTTCAAAGGAGCCTAACTGGAAATCTAATTTAATTACAAAATCCTAATAGGAATATTAGGTTGGTGGTAGCGAGTTTTAAGAATTGGGTGGACCAAGTCGTCACAAAAGACATTGAAAATAACCTTACAGGAGCTAACCATAAAGCAAAAGCTTAAACCTCTGATCAATCAGATTGCTTTCAACTTCAACTAATACAATTGTGTACTCCAGAAATTCTTTCCTAGCACTTCTCCGACTCACCTCCCTGAATATGATTATCCAGTTGGACTGCAATAGCAAGAATAGAAACTTTTTATATAAAAAAACCCCTCCTAAACATAATGCCAATGAAGAAAATAAAACATTAAGAAACTTCCAAGTGACCCAGCATACTGCTGGCCACAGAAAATGTTTTTGATTGTTCAACATTTTTGGGATAAGCCTCTCCCACAGCTTTCTACCAGACTGCCAGCAGGATCCCCAAAGGCTGGTCTTGAGCAAGCTTCTCAGTTTGTAATTTATCACAGTCTTGGGGTTAATGAATGTAGACTAAACCAAGCTCTGTCTTTTTGGCCTTGGAGAAATAATAGAAACAAAAGGATATAAAGAAATAGATTATCAGCCTTGTGCTGTGCTCTTTTCCAAAATAGGAACCAATACAGCATAACTGTTATGGTGTTAACATGTGAATTGAGTAAGACCACATTGGAAACAAACTATTTATATTGCCTGGCAGTGGCAGATGCATTCTTGTATTAGTAACAGGAACATTTTTAAAAAATGGCTTTAGACTCCACATGGCCCAGCTGCAACAAATGCACTGAAGAATTCAATTTGTGACAAGAAATGCAACCTCTTTGGAAAAAGTGAGATACTGTGAACTCGAGTCACACATTTTGCCCAACCACAGGTAGGTGATGAGCACACCTCAAACAAAACATTTGGAATTATATTATACTTGACAATTAGTAGGTGTCTGCATCAATTCCCTTCAGTACTATAAAGAAAGTTTACTCAATGTGCAGTCAGCTCTCCACACTTGCTGGGGTTAGGAGCCCACACACTGGGAATGTGGCACAACTAGCTGGGTGTCAGCCGCATAAGATCTCTACTGACCAGAAGGTCAGGAGTTTGAGGCCTGCCCAGGTCGAGGTGGGCTCTCAACCTATTGTGTAGCCTGTTGTCGATCTTTGCAACCCGAAAGACAATTGCATCTGTCAAGTAGGAAATTAAGGCACCACTTAGTGGGGAGGCTAAATTTAACTGATTTACGAGGCCATAAAAAGATCTTCAGAAAACATGCTGAGGATTGAAGGAGTGCGACAGCTCCCCCTGGTGGCCAGATGTTAAATTGCCTCTGTCTGTCTTGTGTGTTTGTGTGTTTAAATGTAATGTGTACACTGTAATCTGCCTTGAGTCCCCTGCAGGGTGAGAAAGGCGGATTATAAATGAAGTAAATAAATAAATGAAGTGAAAACCTTGAATAAAAAATGGCTGTACTTTCATCTAAGAACACTTCCCTAGAAATAACTAGTTTCTCCAGCATGACCTCCACTTGAAAGCTGACTTTAGAACAGGGGTCCTCAAACTTTTTGAACGGGGGGCCAGTTCACTGTCCCTCAGACTGTTGGAGGGCCAGACTGTTGGCTCGTGGTTGACGAAAACTCTTTTCATAGAATCCAAGAGTTTGAAGGGAGCTCTAAAGGCCATTTAGTCCAACCCCTTCATTCTTCCTTCTTGCAGGGAAAGCACAATCAAAGCACCCAAGACAGATGGCCATCCAGCCTTAATATTAATTTGAATAATAATAGTAATCATAATAGAGTTGGAAGGAAGTTCTAAAGGCCATTTAGTCCAACCCCCTTCATTATGCCTTCTTTCAGGGAAAGGACAAAGAAAGCACCCCTGACAGATGGTCATCCAGCCTTAATATTAATATGAATAATAGAGTTGGAAGGGAGCTGCACTGGTGTAAGCAGCAAGCGGAGGACGTAGCCGAGGCAGCAGAGGAGGACCTCCACTCGCAGCAGTCTGCCTGCCTGACTTCCAGCAAGGCTTCCAGCGAGATTCCAGCGAGATTACCTCTGGAAGCGGCGCGGGCCAGACATTGCATTGGGCCCCAGCTGGGCACAGAAAGGATGGAGATATTGTGAGGAAGAGCGTCCTTCTCCCGGTGTTTGCATGTGAACGGGGGGAAAGGCCGGTGTAGGGAGCACTGGCCCTGGGTGCATGCTCCTAATGGTGGAGAGAGCATGCACGCAGGGAGCACACTCCTTCCACCATCCCCTGGATGTGACTTCCTGTACCAACACTCATCTCCCGCGCTCTTGCCAACGTCGGGATAAGGCCTAGGGGTGCAGCGGCTCAGTGCATCCGGCAGTTCGGATAAATGCCCCCAGGGGGGTGGGTTTGGCCTGTGGGGCATAGTTTGAGGACCCCTGCTTTAGAATCACACTGGAGGGCCAATGATTCTATGTCCTTCAGCATGACTCAATGACCTGCTTTTGGCAGAAAGTGACTATTGAGTCATATTGGAGAACCTAGAGGTTCCTAAGGAGAACATTTTAATCACATCCATGAATCAAACTCACAAAAATAAAACCAACAAATGTGGAGAGCTAACTATCCTTTAAAACAGGGGTTCTCAAACTTTTTCAGCTATAGAGTCCTTTTTGAAGCAAAGATTTCTCGTGGAGCCCCAAGAAATGTTATTATATTATATTATGCATATATATGAGGCATGAACCAAGCCAGTGGCAGATGGATGTAGAGTGTTTGTATGAACTGTAACGACTCTCCAACACTCGGTAAGGATCACGCGTAGATTGAAGCACGGTCCAACACGATTTTATTGTAGGTACGACACATGTGAAGCAAAAGCACCGTCCCGCCACCCAAACACACCTTATATACCCTGAGCCCCTCCCTATTGCCCATGCAATGTCCAAGCAGGGTTGCACCATATCCGGGTGATTCAGCATATCCCATAGTCCAAAGGGATGTGACCTCATGGGTCCATGAGCCAGCATTATGAGTCCAATTGTCCAATGTCCAGGCTCGGAGGAGTTACCTCACTTCCCTCCGGAGCCTCACACACATCTGGAAGTTACGTCACTCCCACTTGACTCAGCACAGTCTCTATGCAGCTGGAGCCAAGGTCACCAAATAACTGGGGCAAAGGTCGGTGCAATCTCATGGCAGGTTGGGAGCCTGAACTTCTCCTAAGCTCAGGTCTCCCAGTCCTGACATAACGGTCTCCTCCACCACGTCCTCCCCCCTAGAAAACAAAACATCATTCAATCCGGAGGAGGAAAGGGCCCCACATACTTCTTTAAAAGACTACAGTGAAACGTGGGATGAACCTTCCCTAAACTCTTGGGCAACAGAAGGGTATATGAGACCTTATTCACCGCATTTTTAATCCTAAAAGGCCCAATGTACTTCGGACTTAGTTTCTTCGATGGATATCCTAATTTCAGATTCTGCGTGGATAGCCACACCAAATCCCCCTCACTGTACTCCTCCCCTTCCTGCCTCTTCCGGTCTCCAAACAACTTGTAAGAACGCTGTGCCTTTCCCAAAGCCGCTGCTACTTCTTTCCAATCCTCCCGGGCTCGTATCCTCCATTCCACCCTCTCCTCCCCTCCCAACTCCAATAGCTGGGGCAAAGGAGCTACCTCCTGACCATAGACCACTTCGAAGGGGGACTTCCCAGTGGAAGAGTGTACCGAACTGTTATAGGCCATCTCAGCATAAGGCAACAGATCGGACCAATTATTTTGCTCCTTGTTGCTAAAAATACGCAAATAAGACCCCAACGATTTCTGAGCTCTTTCTACGCCCCCATTGCAACAAGGATGATAAGAGGTCGTAAGATGCCTCTGAGCCCCCAACATCTCCAAAAATCGCTCCCAAAATTGGGCAGTAAATTGGACTCCACGATCACTCAAAACCTGCTCCGGGCACCCATGCAAACGGTACACATGCCGCACATATAACTCAGCCAATCTCTCTGCACTAGGCAACCCCTTTAACGGAATAAAATGGGCCTGCTTAGAGAACATATCTAACACGGTCCAAATATACTTGTAACCCCGACTTGAGGGCAACTCCCCCACAAAATCCGTACTGACATGTGTCCACGGCCTCACAGGAGTAACCACCACTTGAATCAACCCCTGCGGCTTAGCAGAGGGAACCTTATTTCTAGCACGTTTCACAACACTCTACATACTTCTTCACCTCAGCCCTCATGGCCGGCCACCAATACCTCTTCTTTAGGGCCAAAAGAGTCTTCGTGACCCCCCAATGACCAGCAGATCTATGATCGTGATTCAACCTCAGTACCTTTTCTCTCATACTCTGAGGGACATACACCTTGCCTCCCATAATCCACAAACCATTCAATGGCTTACACTCTTTCTCATGACTCTGTAACCACACATCACCTACATAACCTTTCTGCAACTCCAAACTCCATTCATCTACCACTCCTTCTTCCTTCTTAACCTCACACGCCGTTTGGGACCTTGTCTGCACGGCCAGACCCCAATGCTCCCTGGCAAACACCTCCCCGGACTTATGCAACTCATTCTCTCCTACATTCGGATACCGGGACAACGCATCAGCCACCACATTCTCTTTGCCCCTTATATGCTGCAGCCGAAAATCAAACCTAGCGAAAAACTGAGCCCACCTCACTAACTTCGGGAGACAACTTCTGAGGGGTCCTCAGATACTGGAGGTTCTGATGATCAGTCATCACCACAAAAGGGAAAGCAGCACCCTCTAAAAACTGCCGCCACGTTTGCAAAGCATTCCGCACAGCAAACGCCTCCTTTCCCAGACTGGCCACTTCCGCTCATGCTCTCCAAACTTCTTAGAAAAATAAGCACACGGCCTCAATCTACCTCGCTCATCCTCCTGCAACAACACTCCACCATAAGCCCAAGCAGACGCATCACACTGTACCACGAAAGGCTTATCCACATTCGGATGCATTAATAAGGGCCCATTAGTAAAAGCTTTCTTTAATGCCACAAACGCCTCCTGACAATCTTTCGTCCAATCCAGCTTAGCACCTGGAGACTTAGTCCTCTTCGACTCACCCTTACCCTTGGTTCTCAATAACTCCGTAAGCGGGAGGGTTATCGCTGAAAACTCCGATATAAAAGTGCGATAAAAATTGGCTAACCCTAAGAAAGCCTGTAACTGCCTACGAGTCTGCGGAGCTTCCCAATTCAACACGTCATCCACCTTAGCCGGATCCATTGCGACTCCATCCCCGCTAATCCTATATCCCAAGAAATCAATCTGAGCCTTGCCAAATTCGCACTTACTCAATTTTACATACAGACTCGCTTGTCGCAACCTCTCTAACACCTCCTCACCAAACTAACATGCTCATCTCTAGTACGCGCGTCACAATCACAATATCATCCAAATACACAAACACCCCTTTATACAAAAGGGGTGCAACACCTCATTAATTAATTGCATGAAAATGCCTGGAGCCCCCGCCAAACCGAATGGCATTACGACCCATTCGTACAGCCCGAGGGGGCAGGAGAAAGCAGTCTTCCATTGATCGCTCCTCTTCACCCTCACCATATGAAACGCGTCAATCAAATCCAACTTGGTAAAAACCTTACCACCTCCTAACTGACCTAACAAATCCTTGATCAAAGGTAAAGGGTAACAATTGGTAGTACTAACAGCATTCAAACCTCTATAATCAATACACAGCCGCAACCTACCATCCTTCTTCTCACGAAACAAAACTGGAGCCGCAATGGGAGACTCGGACCTCCGAATAAACTCCCTGCTCAAATACCCGTCTATTTGTTCCCTCAAAGCTTCCTTCTCCTTCACTGTCATGGCATAGATTTTGGGTTTAGGTAAAACAGCCCCCTCCTTGACCTCTATACTACACTGTACATTGCGAAGGGGGGGAAGACCCTGAGCCAAAACCGGATTAAACACATCTGCATAATCCCAATACTCTGCAGGCACCCCTTGTACTTCACTCTTACCCTCCTTCTCTTTATTAGGAGCACATTGTACAATTCCTGTTTTCCAATCAATCTTGGGGTTTGCCTGCTCTAGCCATGGCAACCCCAACACCACCTCATGTCCTTTAATGGGGGCCACCACAAAATCAATGTCCCCCTCCCAGGGTCCCACCCGACCCTTCAAATCTTTAGTCCCCACAGAGAACGGGCCACCCTCAATAAAAGACCCATCCAATTGAGCAAAAGTTATGGGCGTTTCTAAGGGCTTTGTCCCCCCACCCAAATCCCCTATCAACTTTGGGGACATAATGTTCTCCGAACATCCGCAGTCTACTAAAGCTTTCCTTTCCACAATCTTATCCCCTTTATACAATCCCAAGGTACATTGTATATTAGAGCTCACCCCAACACTTTTTTTATCATCATTGTCCCCACTTGCTGCTTTAGCAGAGGCCACCTTCACTGGCTCCAGCACCTGCCTCTGCCGGCATTGGGACGCAAAATGACCGGGTTGAGAACAAATAAAACAAAGGGCCCGTCCCATCGTTGGCCTCCTCGTAACACTGGATCGGTTGTCACCACCACGTCTAGGCTCTCCTCCTCGGAATCGCCCTTCAACTGCACCACGACTGGATCCCCTGGACCTCGCAGGCTGGAAACGGCGCCGCTGCACCTGGGCAAGGATTCCTTCCACGCTGCCGGCCAACTGGATCCATCCATCGACATCGCCAGGATCATCTCGATGCAGACACCACTCGAGGATCTCCTTCCGCAATCCGTCCTTAAACAACTCGAGTAGGGTAGCTGGGGACCATTCGGCAATTTTCCCAGCCAACCCCATAAACTCTTCCGCATACTCGGTGACGGACCGGGATCCCTGGGTCAGGCAGCGCAGCGCTTCCTTCGCCTAAATCTCTCCAACGGATCTCGAAACCTATTCGAATCGCCTGCACAAAATCTTTCACAGATCTTAAACACGGGTCCCGGCGGTCATGGCATTGGACATACCATTCAGCTGCCCTTCCTTTGAACACCGCTCCGATGGCCCGCACTCGGCTGCTGTCGCTGGGATAAAGGTGACCGTAGTCCTCCATATGGTCTTGCACCGCAGCGGCAAAAAAGGCTACTTTACAGGCTTCACCTTCAAATTCAACCCGTAATGGCTCTTTCTTCATACGGGCCCCAAACTCCTGGGACAACACTTCCCTCCCTTGAGGGACCTCGAGCCTGGTAACGCCTCTCCCCATGCCAGCCGGTTGCGCCGGGCGCCTCATCTGAGCCGAACTTCCTCCTGGATGGCCACCAACGGTCCTCACTCCCAAGGGAGATCTAGGACGCTCAACTGATACTCCACCATCCATCCATGAATAGTAAGTGAAGTCTCCTCCTCCCGGGGCACTCCAAATGGACTCCATCGGCTCTCTTCGGGACATGGCCCGAGACATCCTCCTCATGGTCTGCTCCATAGCCTCCAACTTACATTTCATCACTTCCAATTCGAAGGTGATGCAGGTTCCGTGGTTTCACTACCACACTCCATCAGGTTCATCCGAACTGGCCTGTCCTTCGGCACAGTCTCCTTGGGCCCACGCACCTCTGGATCCGCCTGAGCTGACCAGTCCTTCGGAACAGCTTCCACGATCCCTCCGGCCCTCCGGACCTCCAACTGAGCTGGCCTGTCCTTCGGCACAGTCTCCCTGGTCCCGCACACTTCTGGATCCCCTTGAACTGACCAGTCCTTCGGAACAGTTCCTCCGATCCTTCCAGCCCTCCAGACCTCCACTTGTCTGGAGTCATATCGCTCTCTCCTTCGGCGGGCCACTTCCAAGCTCACCTGAGCTTCCCACAGTCGCTCCGCTTCTCCAAGCTCCTTCTCCTGGGCAACCGCACCTTCCATCATCTCACGGTACTCATCCGGGCACCCCTCTTGGTCGAGGGTGGTCCAATCCCACTCCATAGTACGCCGGATTTCCTCAGGAGCCGAATCCCATCCATCAATATACTCTTCCTCTCTCCAAGCCAACCTCTCCATTGCTGGGATAGTTGAAAAGGGGCTTTTGCTTCTGTAACGACTCTCCAACACTCGGTAAGGATCACGCGTAGATTGAAGCACGGTCCAACACGATTTTATTGTAGGTACGACACATGTGAAGCAAAAGCACCGTCCCGCCACCCAAACACACCTTATATACCCTGAGCCCCTCCCTATTGCCCATGCAATGTCCAAGCAGGGTTGCACCATATCCGGGTGATTCAGCATATCCCATAGTCCAAAGGGATGTGACCTCATGGGTCCATGAGCCAGCATTATGAGTCCAATTGTCCAATGTCCAGGCTCGGAGGAGTTACCTCACTTCCCTCCGGAGCCTCACACACATCTGGAAGTTACGTCACTCCCACTTGACTCAGCACAGTCTCTATGCAGCTGGAGCCAAGGTCACCAAATAACTGGGGCAAAGGTCGGTGCAATCTCATGGCAGGTTGGGAGCCTGAACTTCTCCTAAGCTCAGGTCTCCCAGTCCTGACATAATTTCCCTGCATTTCTCAGGAGGAGGAAAGAGGAGGAAGCAGGAAGCAGCATGGTACCGCAGAGCCCTTCACTATCATCAGTGGAACCCCAAGGGCTCCATGAACCCCAGTTTGAGAACCCCTGCTCTAAACCAAACTACCACTACCCTTGCACTGAAACTGAAATTCTTCTATGATCCCCAAAGTCTAAAGGTAAGTTATCAATTGTCCCTTTATCTTCCAGGTGTACTAGGAATCAGTTGTCACAAAAGCCAGGCAACAACTGTGTTTGTCATTTTTCTTTCTATCTACCCATTGTTGTTTTGTATTTAACTATGCCTTTAATTCAAATCACTTTGCAAGGAACATGGCCCTTAAAAAACCTAGAAGGCAACATTATTGTACTTGCTGCAATGTTGTGAACCGCCCCAAGCCTCTGGGAAGGAGCGGTATATAAGCTTGAATAATAAATAAATTAATAAATAAAATAGCTTTAAAGAAGCAGCTATTTTACAATGAAGTATTAGAGTTGTACTTGATTTTTCTTCTTTAATTTTCTATATTGCAAAGTGTTTCATAGGCTTTGGAAGACTTTTAGGTTGTTTTTTTAAAAAAGAATGTGAAAACAATATTAGTGCCACCACTACCACACAAGGATTAATTTTGTTGAATGAAGGTACAATTGGGGGGGAAATGTAATCTTTTCCATTAATTTGAAAATGAATATACAAGTCAAGCAATTTGCAGGAATGTAGCAGAAAATCTACAGACAGAGAACTAAGTCACATGGCATATGCATCCACCCCCAGAAATACCCCAAACAACTCTAAATTCAGAAAACTTCAAGCTTCCAAAATGTATCAGCAACTCCCACAGTCAGAGCTTTGGAACAGACATGAATTCTGCATTCAGAGATAAAGAACTAAGAACCCTGGCTGTAATGGACCTGAAATGCTGCCATGTAGTGGAAGGTTTATATTTGCTCAACAAGCCCCAAAAGTCAGTAGGAGGACTTTTCCAAGGTTTTACACAACAACAGAACGTTCCTTGCCTTTTGAATGCTTCTTGTCAACTCAGTGGATCAGAATATGCTACTGGGCCTGCACAGCAAGGAACATGGTTTAGGCTGCCTGATACAAGAGCCTCTGGACAATAATATAACAGAACAAGATATGCTGGTTCAGCAGAAATCCCCTCTCCATGTTCTTATTTCCCCATTTCCCCCCTTCTCCTACTCTTGTTTTCCTTCATCCTCTCCTCTGTCTTTGTTTTCAATGAGCCCGTATCAGGGAAATTAGGTGTGGGAAAGGTTATTAGGAAATAGCTGCTACTTTTCCGGTCTCCCCACCCAGACCCTTTTCCTCTTCAGTGGTCATTTCTGTTTGGCTCTCTAATGCTAATGAAATCAGGGGGAAAAACCTCTCCAGTCATTTGTGCTCTGGTTCCAGCCCAAGAACATAGGCAGGCACACACCTCTCTGATCACTTCCTGCTCAAAACAAACATCGGCCAGCGTTATGCCACTGGTCCTGTGCCAGAAAAGGCTCAGGGAGGGAAGACAATTACTGCACCCGTGTGAGGGCCCTGTGCCATAAGCAAGCTGAATTTCCAGGGCAGGGCGTTGGTGTCACTCTCTCACTTCCTCAGGAGCTCTGTCCCCTTTCCATGCATCCTATTCATCCAAATGACTTTGCTGCACAAAAGTCTGGCCGCAAGACAGTGCCTTGGCTAACCTTTAATTCTCTCTAACAATGTTATGTAAAAGTGCTGAAGGGATGACAAGAGCCCTGCTAATGAGAATTATTGAAAGTGAATTAAGAGAGCCAATCCCCACGTGGCATCCCTGTTGCAACGCAGCATGACCAGATTTGCCAAGTTGATGTCCTGGCACCAGATGCTCATTTTCTGTTCAAAGATCTCCACAATATTTCCATGTAACTGACTTGAAATACCAGCAATATTGTTAAAATTCCAAATATGCTTGAGCTTCCTTTCTGAAATATTAAAGACCAACAGTCCTCAGAGGAATATACTTTTGCTAATCTTTTGTATGTTTAAATGTATTGTATTTGTTTGAACCTGTAAGCCATATTTGAGAGAAAGGTGAAGTTAGAAATAAAGTGAATGGCATAAACATGGTTAGTTGGGTAATGATAACTAGCTGACTATCCACTACTGAATTTGTTAAATTGATGACACTTGCCCTTGTATCTCTTTCAGCTTGTGAGAATAATAATCCAGACATATGGCTGATTCCTCTGCCTATACAAGAGCCTGCCAAACCAGTGATGAACCACAAAAAGAAGGGATAGGTTGATTATGAAACAGTCTACTGTTTAATGCTTTAATCAGCTTTTGTAGTAGCTACAAAAGGCTGACCACTATAAAACCTGATTCCAATTTAAAAGACATCTTCCAAATTCAAACATAAAACCTTCATAGTCTTGAAACAATGGTTGAAACCACAGGTGCTTAGAAGTATAGCATCAGATCCCAGTTTAAGTGACCCTAATTAAAGACAGACATAGCACTCCCTCAAAGGTCTGCCTCTGATTGTAGTTTTAACCCATTCTTCAAAGTCTGTCTTTCAAAGTCTGCAGGTCTTTGACACATGCTCAAGGACCAGAGGTCTCCAAGTAGGTGTAATCAGAACAAAAAGGCACGCTAGTCAGTCCAGTATAACACAGTCAGTGTCATCTACACCAGTGTTTCTCAACCAGTGTGCCGTGGCACACTAGTGTGCCGTGAGCAATCATCAGGTGTGCTGCGAGAAAAGCTCTCTGCCCCCCTTCCTTCCCCCCTCCTCCTGCCGAACTCCTGCTGCTTGGGAGAGGAGGAGGAAGGGACGGGCGGCCGCAAAGAAAAAGAAGAAGGGGTCAAGGCACCGCCTTCTTCGGCCATTTCCCCAACCAGCCTCCAATCTGCCATGACTCCCGCCATGACTCTCGCCCCTTGCTTGTTGAAGCCGCGCGGAAGAGCCCTGCCTACTGAAGCCCGTCCACCGCTCATGCTCCTCCTCTGTGAGAGAGCTGAAGCCGGGGCTGACGCAGCCTGGCTCCGCCCCCTCCCCCTGGCTTCAGCACTCCCACAGCTTCGCCAGCCTTGAGGGGGCAGTGCCAAGCCAGTGATGGCAGAGTCAGCACAATGCTGGCTTGCCCCCTCAAAGATGGTGAAGCTGTGGGAGAACTGAAGGAGGGGGAGGGGCATGGCATGGCCTGGCTCCGCCCCCTCCCCCAGCTTAAGCGCCCTCACAGCTTCTCCAGCCTTGAGGGGGCAATGCCAAGCCAGCAATGGCAGAGCCAGCACAATGCTGGCTTGGCAGTGCCCCCTCAAGGCTGGCGAAGCTGTGGGAGAACTGAAGCCAGGGGGAGGAGGCAGGGCATGGTGCGGCCTGGCTCCTCCCCTGGCTTCGGCACTCCCAGCAGCTGCTCCCAGCCATTCTTTACTGTGTTACAGTGTCATTTTGGTTGGTGGTGTGCCCCCGGATTTTTTTAATGTTAAAAGTGTGCCACGGCTCAAAAAAGGTTGGGAAACACTGATCTACACTGTAGATTTAATTCTGTTTCACACTATTTTAACCTCCAGGGCTCAATGCTATGTCATCAAAATAATATAATGTTATTTTTATACCTGCCTCTATCTTCCCAAAGGGACTTGGGGTGGCTTACAAAGGGACAAGCCCAAGAAATACAGATTAAAACAAGCCCAGTAAAATAAAATCAACAACACGTGAGGTAAAAACATATCACTATTACAAAGCAAACATCATTAAAACAATATAATGGCTGAACAATAATAAATCATGGGAGTTGTCATTTGACAAGATCCTCAGCCGTGTCTACCAAAGATGCTGATACCTCACCAAACTACAAAACCCAAAATTCCACAACATTGAGCCACAGCAGTTAAAGTGTGTCAAACTGCATTAATTCTGGAAATGCAGTCAGTGAAGCTATCAACTATCACAAAAATTCCACCCTGAATCAGTCTTGCATTAGGATAATGGTGAGAAAAAGAAGGCATTACAGAAACGATTGTGACTGCAACTCTCAGTATTTCTCAACATTCTCTAAGCTATATATGGCTGCCGAGACTTGTAGCACATCAACATCTGGAGGGCTCCATGACTGTAACCTTCAAATTAAGAGATCTGAATTATGGAAATTTCAAGGTCTGTTGTAATTAGTGAGATACTGTATGAGAAACAAAGACAGAGCAGCAATCCAATGGGCAGGACAGTAAATCACACTCTTCAATTATGGAATTCTGCTTTAGGTAACAAACTACTGGCTTTCTGCCAGATGTGTACTCTTTCACACTGCAATTTGCTGAACAATTAGAGGAAGTCAGTTCATTGTTCAGCAGCAAACAAGGCTGATTGATTCAATAAAGTTAACAGAAATGCTATTCACCCACCACTTTCCCCTCTTCCATCAATCAGTCAAATTAGTATATTACCATTTCTAACTAAATAAAGCTGCCCCGAGTCCCCCTTCGGGGGTAGAGAAGGGCGGGGTACAAATATTTGAAATAAATAAATAAATAAAATATCTATTTCATCTTGTGTGTGGAAAAATCACTCGTTTCTGGAATACTATGAGAATAGCTCAAAAATAACTCAGCTATACAGTTAATACAAAACTTACACCAACCAAGCAATGTTTTAATGACGCCGAAGCTATCAACATGAGTTGGAGCTTGATTTTGATAGAAGGCCTTGTGTATATCAAATAATATTAACAAGCAAAGCAATTAAAATTAATGTTCACTGTGACTAAGTTAAGAACTAGGAAAAGTAACAGCTTCGCCCGAGCAAGTTTTATCTACAAAACACCACCTTACAATAAGCTACAGCTGTTGGAAAGAAATAACAGCCCATCAAGTTTGGCAGCAACTGAGAAACTGAAGAAACACAGATATAATGGAAAACTAATTTAATCCAACAGAAAGAAAGGGAGGCTACTCTGCTTTCCTTCTGCAATATTCAAAAATTTGGCTGATCTTTATCTTCACTGGACCATCTATAGACTCATGTCTTGAAGATGCAACTCTCATATTTTCCCCGCCCTGGCTTATTATAAAATGCCTGCTATGGTTTGTGGAGTGAACAGGCTATGGGGTGAACAGGGTGGGGGCACCCTGTCTAGGAAAAAGGGGGATAATTACCATAACAGAAGGGTCAGCTTGGAATTTAAACAGGGGTGTCCAGGAAAATTATCAGGAAAAATATATTCAGGGGAAAATAGGTAATATCAGGAATTATCAATAATAAACTTAACAGTATTTTGTTGGACAACTCCAGGGGCCATCCCTTTCTAATCCCAGTCTAATTCCTTTCTGCAGGAAAAGCACAATCAAAGTACCCCCAGAGCAGTGGGAGGGAAATAGGGTTTTGGAAGCAAGCAAGGCAAGGGGGGATGAATGAGGGAGACAAGGAAAAAGGCTTTTGGTGGTGAGGGGACCAAAGGGAAAAGGCGTTTGGTGGCAAAGGAGGCAGGGGAAAAGAATTTTAGTGGTGGAGGAGATGGGGGAGAAGCAGGAAAGAGGAGGAAAAGCTTGGGGGGAGAGAAGAGGAAGGAACCGTTAAGCACCTCAGTATGCTTCACAGAACCCGAAGGTCTCCACTCTGCAGAACACACTTTGAGAACCGCTGCTCCAAAGGATAGGATCTTAATTCAAAATGACTTTAACAGATGAGAGAGCTGCATCGAAGCTAACAAATAAAATTTTAGCAGGAAAAAGGTATAGTATTACACTTAGGCACCTCACCAAACTACAAATGAAAAAAAATGAAATGCATAGATATGACAGATGACCTCTGGCTTTACAGTAGTACATGAGAAATGGATCTAAAGGTTTTAGAACAGCACAAGCTGACCATAAATCAGTATTTCCATCTCAGTTAATTTTCTGCCTAAAAGGGTAGACTGCAGAAGAAGTGGAAAAATAGGTGTTTGTAGGCCATGAAAAATTGTGACACAATTTATTGTAGTATAGAATGTGATTTTTTAAATGAACTAGTTAAATTACTTATTACACTGATCATCACGTAACAGGTCATTTACATGTTACTGTTATTGCAATCCAGAATGGTGACTCATTAAGATATTCTTTAGTCAAAAGTTACCCTTCCTTTTACTCTTATGACATGGAGAAAACACAAGAAACCGCTGTCCGGTTCTCCCATTTGGTCAATTCAGATACTACATCTCAAACATTCTGAGGAAAATGCAGTCTTTTCTCATAGTAACCAATCATATAACCAATCTGTAAAAAGTACATTATTTCCTCATTGTTCTCTTGCTCCACAACTACAATTTATTAAAGACAAGTCTTGCGCTTGTGCCACATCATCTTTTTTTTAAAAAAGTTTCCCATCTTTAAAGTAATAAAATACCTTAATCTAGAAATACAAGAGATTTGGAATGCCAGAATGCCACAAAATCTAATGCCAACTTTGGTTAATTCTAAGTCTTTAAAAAGTCTACTCTTTTGCCAACCACTTTCTCAACAGTACTTTTCTCCTACATTTCTGGATTGGTTACTAGTTGAAAAGAGTTGTTATTTTAACAGCTCAAATCTGTGGAGCTGCACGTGGCTTTCACACTTCACTTCCTGGGACTACATTGTCAACTCAGTTTGTAAATCTTGCAGTATCAAATTATACAAAAAAGTAAGTTATTGCCACAAACTTATATATTTCAGCAAGCCAGGGGAAACAACGTGAGAACTCTAATTATGGCCTCTTATAGTACATTAAATGTTATGGGGAAGGAGCTGAGGATTTGGGGAGCAACTCTCTCTATCTCTGTTTTGTGACTGACGTTGAGAGTTCTTCCAGATTCTCCTCTGTTTCCTGTTCAGTCAATAAATCTGTGCAAAGAAAAACATATGCTGCTACAACGGTCTGCAGTGCCAACAGGCACACAACCAGCTTGGCACATGCTGCACAGACCACCAACTGTAGCAGCACTTCATTACAAGCAGTGTGCATGGTGCCAAATGGGAAGAGAAAAATGGGGAGGTAGCCAAGGCAGACTGGAACGATGGCCTTCGGCCAGGTTCACCACTGATGGGATGCAGATCTACCATACCAACATCCTCAAAAATATGGGGAGACCTTCCACCTTTCTTTCTTAGGCATCAGGAGATAGATAAGAAGAACCCAGGGAGCTCACTTTCATCTCAGAGCCTCTTTATTTATTTGGGGCAAGGTAGAGACTGGATAACTTGTAAAGGGATTAGGAAATTCACATGGCTGTATTTTTTGCTCTTTCCTAAGGAGGGTTCAAGACTTGCAGGTGAAAACAATGTTGGGCAAGTGGGCTTATTAACAAAAGACCCTCCTCATGAGACCTTTCTTTCACAGTGAGGCCTAATAACCACTGAGATCTATTCTCCCACTGAGGCGTTCTCTCATATAGACTTCTCTCAGATTGAGGCATTACTAAGCAACAGACATACCTGCCTATATTGAACTACAGCTTTTGCTGAGTAATTGCATCCATTTAACCCTTTCAGTGCTTGACTCACCTTTTTGTAATTAAAATATACCTAGTTAATTTTTAATATTTCTGATAAACAACAGACATTGGAAATAAAGTTGTGCATCCTTGCTTCTCTTATTGTCACACTGAATGAGAAACCACATAGTTATTCTCTTTGTTTGAGAAATGGTAAGATATTTTCTTGGAACAGAGTTTTCATATTTGCAAGACCCCTTGTGCAGTGGCAACATTGTGCAAAATTATAATGGCTACTGCTCCCTTTCATGGGCTTTTACCAATTAGAATCATCAATTGGATTTTTTGTATCTTTTTCAGCCATTAGCCAGTCAGCTGTTCTTTATTTCCTGTTTATGTATTTATTTATTTTATCCCGCCCTTTTCAGCTCAAAGGCGACTCAGGATGGCACACAGACAGGCAACAATTAGATGCCACATATATACATATAACAGTTAAAGGCAATTAAAACACACCATAAAATCCATATAGAAATAATAAAAACTATAAAACTATTAAAAAATCTATAAGAATCAATGTATTCCGATCCAATTCCTCATCTGTTCACATTGTTTTAGCCATTCCGTATTCATATTCCAATCTTGTGTTTATATGGTCACACTGAAGTTCTGAACGCTTGCTCGAAGAGCCAGGTTTTCACTTTTTTCTGAAAGGTCAGGAAGGAGGGGCCCGATCTAATATCCCTGGAAAGGGAGTTCCATAGCTGGGGGCCACCACTGAGAAGCCCCTGTCTCTTGTCCCCGCCAGGCATGCCTGTGAGGCAGGCGGAATTGAGAGCAGGACCTCCCCAGGTGATCTTAAATTTCTAGAAAGTTCATAGGATGAGATAGGTAAGCTGGGCTGGAACCATTTAGGGCTTTGTAGGCTAAAGCCAGCACTTTGAATTGTGCCCGGTACCAAACTGGCAGCCAGTGGGGCTGGCACAACAGTGGAGTTGTATAGTCCCTGTATGGTTTGCTTAAAAAGAGAAAAAGACAATAGCTTTGGAAATAATTATTTCTAACATAAAGCAAAGGAAATGTGACAAATAGAAAAACATTCTCCATCTTTTCACCATATTGGAAGTGAGAACTGTTACAGAAATGGGAAATGGCAAAAAAGAGAATTGTGCAAATATTCATCTCGCTGGTAATTTTTGTTTGTTTGTTTGTTTTTGTAACTCAATTAACAAAGTCATATCTCTGGCAAGGCACTTTGCAACATATAAACTCCTAAACTCCAATGAAACATACTGGCAAATGGTATTTCTACTATATATAATTTGAAATATCAGAGACAAGCCAAAGATAACAGATGAGGTGAAAGCAAATTTTTTGTCATGGTTATAGTTGAAAATACATCTTGCATCAATACATGCAGGGTGATATATGTGGTGTGACATCTATCACAGACACAGCAACAAGAGGGTCAGAAGAATTGGGAAACCCAGGGAAGGATAAAATATAATAAAAGCAATGGTCAGAGGGTAAGAGGGGTAATCAAGGTAAATAAGAGACAGCAGCATATTTGCACAGAAGACATATGTGTAGAGAAGGCATCTGGTTGTTCAATTTCCCAAAGATATAAAAAAATTACCTCCAGATTGCCCATAGAAAGGCAGTAAGTGATGAAAATAAAGAAACCCATTCTAAAATCCTCATAAGTTTAGATAAATGGGCAGTTGTGCAAAATGCTGAAGACTCTGTCTTACAGATGAAAATGCTGATTTTTAGGAAGCCTGGCTAGGGGATGTCAGCTTCTAGCCCAGTGGTTCTCAACCTGTGGGTCTCCAGATGTTTCGACCGTCAACTCCCAGAAATCCTAACAGCTGGTAAACTGGCTGGGATTTCTAGGAATTGTAGGCCAAAACACCTGGGGCCCCACAAGCTGAGAACCACTGTTCTAGCCTTTAAAAGCCAAATTCAAAGAGGGCATGCTAGTTGCTGTCTGAAAATCTGATAAAGAAAGCCTGTTTTTCCAGTCCATAAATAAAGAACAAATTCTTCCATCATATACAGAGGTGGTTGAAACTCCATGCCAGAAATTTGGAGAGAATTAAAATGATAAAATCAACAGAATATTCAACTGCCCTAAAATATCCTACTAGTGGAGTAGCCAAGATGCTTCTCAAGAAAACAGGTAAAGCATCCAAGTGTAATGGAGATTTACTAAGCTGATTGCAAGACAGACCGCTGGTTCTTATACAGAAAATATGTGGTTTCACTGCTTCTTAAAAAAACAGATAGGGGCAGTGACCCACATTTCAATGCTTAGCACAAGGATACGCTCATGGCTTTTGTAAATACAAATGCCGTCAAATGCAGCAGCGTTTTATTGTACTTTTTACAAAGCAGATGGCAAATATCAAAGGCCAAACTGTAGCCTTTGGGCATACTTCAAGGAGTCCAGCAAAATATTTGGCACAGTAGGGATTCTCTGTCTGCATCTCAAAAGACTCTTCTGTATGTAAAGATTGTGTAAATATGTGCTCACACTACACTAAACTCCAGTATATACTTGCTAATATTTAACACAGCTTTTCCCCCCCAAACATTTCCAGGTCATTGATTTATGCTGGCCCCCTCACAGACTGAACTTTTATAATTCAATTAAAAACTCAGCCTTGCCAATCAATACAAAATGCAACCTGCTTTCTTTTAACGTGTACAAAGAAGAGGCCACTACATGGGCAAGCCAAATTGGCCTTGCAGGCAAATCCTGCTGCCTGCAAGCCTAGTTTCCATTCCAAAGTGCCATTGCCCTAAACACCCACAGCTTTTTTCCATTTGGACATAGCTCATATTACTATAGCATCCAGGAGATGCTTCACGCATGGCATGTTTCTCACGTTTCCTCGCTATGTGGAAAATATCACAGCAAAACTATAAACAAAACACGTACAGCATTGCTGAGAAGTGGAGCAAAAATGTTTGTGTCTCCGCAAATATGTTGCATGCAGATCCAAATGACTAAAAATGTGCCAGTTTGATATTTGAACTAATACTAAATGGGAGTGGATGACTTCCAACTCTATCCCACATCACCCTCAAATACTTTTCTCTCCTTAATGCTATTCCATTTTCACAATGACATGCAACATTTGAAAAAATCCTCCTGAAAAATATATGAAACATGTTTTTTCTTTAAAACTTCAAGTACACATTTTCATTTCTTTCTTATGTTAAATGAACTATGTGACAACAGGTGGCAAAAGTACATAATCTTGTTCAATGGGACTCAAACCATTCTGTCCTCCAAATGTTTAGGACCAACTCCCATAATTCCTGACCATTGTTTATGCTGGTAAGGGTTTCTGGGACTACAATAAATCTGTAACAGGCATGAGCAAACTAAGGCCCAGTGGCAAGATGCAGCCTCCTGGGTCCTTACTTCAGCCCCTTCTCATTTTCCCTGTCCACTTGGCATAAAGACATGGAATGCTAAAAAGACAGAGAAGGCACACGGTGGCTGAGGGTCCTCTGGAGCACTCTCAGCTACCGCGTCTTGCCCTCTCCTGGCATAATGCCAAGAGGACAGCCCGAGGATCAAGGGGGGAGGCAGCCCTCTCCTTAAGCCAGGAGTACAACCAGAGGATGACCTGGACCCTGCTTTGCCTCCTCCTAGCCCTGCCCCCTTCCAGGCCTGCTCCACCCCCATGTGCCCAGCTGTCCTCCCTCCTGACCTGGCCCTTCCGGCCTGGCCCACAATGTGGTCCTAAGTCAAAAACCTTTGCCCATGCCTGATCTATAAGATCAATGATTGAGAACCAAAGAAATAGCAGATACCTGACTGTCAACTCACATTTTATTTTAGATATGTGGATTATGTCTTTTAATTCACCAAGATCTATTTCTCAAACTTTCTTATACTGAAGGACTTCTGATAATCTTAGCTGAATTCAGGTTGAAAGGATTTTTAGTAAAGGATTTACCCAAAGAAGGCCCAGGGGATAATAAAAGATTTGAGTTTATTTAAGGTTTTAACACAATGTTGGAAGCTTTTACAATAAAGTTAGAGAACAGCCTTTATGGGAACCTCCTGCCACAAAGCAAAAGTATAAACACAACTTACCACAAGCTCAGAAAACCTGGCATTGAGCTCCTCTGGGGATGGGATTGGCACAGAGAACTCCAAAAACTGCAGGGGGTTGTTGTCTTTAAGGTTGATTTCAGGCAGGTCACTGCCCCCAAAGCAGCAAAGAAACCCCAAAGCATGGCGATTCCTTTTTCGGGGAGCCATGTTCATGGTGATGTAGGGTGCTATCTAACAATCATGATCTGTAGACAAAGCCAGAGAGAAAAATATTTAAAATGCAATCAAGAATCAAACAGGGTTTTTGTGTTGCATGATGCTCCTGTTGTTTTTAGTAATAATAATTGAACAAACCTTTGAAGAAATATGAGCAATAGAAATATACAGTATGTTATATGGACTACTGAAAACTCTGAATTGATTATTGGTTATTAACCTCTTTCATCCAAGTAGCTTTTTACCCATATTTAGCCTGACTATATGAAAGAAGGAGTTGCAAACGGCATTTAGAATTTCTGGTTCATTCTCTTTCTTGCAAAGCATTCGCAATTACAATGCTCTTGTTCAGAGAAACTATTTCAAGGGAGGAAATCTCATGATATGTTAATTACAATTAACATTGTAATTGTAATTAACATATCATGATACCTATGCAAATGCAATAAGAGAACATGCGCAGGAATTGAGAAGTTTCACAGGTTAGAGGTCCTGTGGGAGGAACGAGAATCTGAGGGGGAGAAAAGATGTTGAAGCTCTATAGCATGATTATTTGGGGGGGGGCTTGAGGATGGCTAGATATTAGATCAGAGAACCACTAATAAAAATAGTATGGCCTAGTTTGCATGGAATGATAAATACTAGTAACACTAAGCCTCAGACTCATTGTTAATTTGATCTACAGTAATGTATGCTGACATGAGAAAATTCAATTGTGATTTTGAGAAAGCTGAATTCAAGTTGTCAGACTGAAGGCCAGGATCCAGGTATGGTCTAACCAAAGCAGAATAGAAGGGGTAGCATGACTTCCCTGGACCTAGACACTATACTCCTATTGATGCAGGCCAAAATTCCATTGGCTTTTTTTGCCACCACATCACATTGTTGGCTCATGTTTAACTTGTTGTCCACAAGGACCTCAAGATCTTTTTCACACGTACTGCTCTTGAGCTAACGTCCCCCATTCTGTATCTTTGCATGTCATTTTTTCTGCCTAAGTGGTGTATTTTGCATTTGCCACTGTTGAACTTCATTTTGTTAGTTTTGGCCCATCTCTCTAATCTGTCAAGACAGTTTTGAATTCTGCTCCTGTCCTCTGGAGTATTGGCTATCCTTCCCAATTTGGTGCTGTCTGCAAACTTGATGATCATGCCTTCTAACCCTTTATCTACATCATTAATAAAGATGTTGAACAGGACCGGACCGAAGACAGAACCCTGCTTATGGCACTCCGCTCATCACTTCTTTCCAGGATGAAGAGGAAGCATTGGTAAGCACCCTCTGGATTTGTCCACTTAACCAATTATAGATCCACTTAACCATAGTTTTGCCTAGCCCACATTTGACTAGTTTGTTTGCCAGAAGGTCATGGGGGACCTTGTCGAAGGCCTTACTGAAAGCCAGGTAAGTTACATCCATGGCATTCCCTGCATCTACCCAGCTTGTAACTCTATCGAGAAAAGAGTTCAGATTAGTCTGGCATGACTTGCTTTTGATAAATCCGTGTTGACTATTAGCAATGACTGCATTTGTTTCTAAGTGTTGGCAGACCACTTCCTTAACAATCTTTTCCATAATCTTGCCTGGTATCGATGTGAGGCTGACCGAACAGTAATTGTTTGGGTCATCCTTTTTTCCCTTCTTGAAGATTGGGACCACATTTTCCCTCCTCCAATCTGCTGGGACTTCTTCCATTCTCCAAGAATGGGAGATGATTGCCAATGGTTCCAATGGTGCCAAAGAACATTGAAATAAGAATGCAATGTGCCTGGCCCTGTAGTGAAAAGGCTGGCTGTATTCTCTTGAACCAGGATGAAAAGATACTGCTAGTACATGGTAATAATAAGGTAAGAAAACATTTTTGAAACAGAATCCTAAGAGAAACCAACAAGTGCTGAGAAGCATCCAAAAAAAGGTCCAAATGAAAAATGTATGGACTAGAATACATATGAAGAACACGAGATAGAGACCTTTCTATAGTAATAAAACTGTAAGTAATGCATGAACAATCATACAGGTAAAATATATAACAAAAACTTTGTGGAACAAAGAAAACCCATACAGTTCAAAGATGAATATCAATAAAATCCCACATCCTGGTTTGAAACTGCACCTTCAGGAAAAATCACCTCTATTCATGAGAGCCATTGCTGGCCCACCTTTGTGGTTCCCTAGAATGTAATAATTATCTGGAAAACCACAAACTGAAATGGCTTCGAAGGGAGGTGCATAAAGTATCTGGCCCTGTGCCTATATGTAAGGGAAGACATTCCCTGTTTCCCATCAACAGCTTGGATTTCCTGTGAACTATCATCTCTTAATTACAAATTTTACCAGATGTCCTTGAAGGTAAGGCTAGAGTGGATTAACACAAGTGGTGGAAGGTCGATTTCAGGTTATTCAAGATCTATGAAGGCCAAAAAATCAGTTCATTACATATACCTCAGAACTCACCATCAAAACACTATCCATGAAGCCTAGGTTTTCCATACCTGCAGAAAAACCAAAATGTAACACCTTTCCCTACCATTGTGGGAACCTTTGTCCTGAGCTTAGAAAGTTACTTTTAATGACATGTGTTAGCCACCCAAAGTTGGGTTCCAGAGCACCCAACTCCCTCTGCTTCATTTTGAATGGTTTCAGTATGTCACTATTTTAAAAAGTAACTTTCCAATCTTTATGTTTTAAATACAATACTTTCCTCTGCAGAAAAATAATACCATCATCATGATCTGCAGTAAATAACCCACAGTTTCTAATTGCAACTTTAAGGACAGGGCACTGTACTTTGAACATGAGAGTAGTAAGCAGTTTTTTTCCTACCCTTGGACATAAGTGTACAAGTTAAAGAGCTGATCTTGCAAGCTGAGCAGACTCAGGGATGAAGTAGTTAGACTGTCAACATAGAGACAGGGAAGGATGAAGAGGAGGGAGTCCTTGGATTTTAGCACACAACATTGACTGTGAGTTGTACATCCAAACAGGAAGTCTCCTGCCAGGAGTTTGAAAGGAAGGATCTGTGCAGTCCACACAAAGCTGCATATTTTGCCCTTTTAAGGGACTTGTTGTTTTGACAGTTTGGAGGTTTATTTGTGTTATTTGCCCCCCTCCCCCATGATTCATCTTTTTTCATTTAATTGGCAGGATAAACCATATTTTGAGAGTAAATAATTAAAGGTTCTTTCAAGAGTTTGGCTCCTTTGAGCACAAGGGCACAAAAGCTGGAGATGGCAGGTAAACAGACTCACTCAATGTTGCATCAACAGCAACACAGCTGTTTTATCAGGCAGGCTGTCGCTATTGGTTCACCCTAACCTGCCCTGGGACATACTGCTTCACTTATTTGCCTGAACAAGGCTGCCTTGTGCTCTTAGAGAGGGAAAACACACAAGCTAGAAAGTGGCTTTTCAGAAATAGCATCAGAATGAACATATCACGTTGATTCAGCCACGTGTCAAAGATATCCAAGTAAATCATCTCTTTCACTACTAAATGCTACTGTCATGTGGCATTTCTCTAGATCCTCTTCCAGACTGGATCAGCTTTATGCTTCTATCTTCACTCATAAAGGTTTGTGATTAATTGTGCAGTTTACCAGAAAGACACAAGACTTAAGTGTGTCTGGCTTCTTCAATATTTGCATGCATTTGCTCTTGTAGAGAGCTGTCAGTGGTTTTTCAGACACATTCTTAGCAATGTGGGAATTGGAGTGCAAAAGGTCAAAAGCTAGCTAAGTGTGGGATCATGCAACTCCAAGACACCCACACAGAAACAATCCATAATGTCTCTGTTATTATTATGCAATAGCATAATATGTATAGTTGGAAAAGAAGAATTGAAATGGAATGTTGCTTATTGCCAGGTATTAATGGGTTTTTCAACCCTGCAGTGTTTCTGATGGGCATTATCAAAAAAAAGAATCACTTCACAGAGATTTTTAGATGAGCATCTATCTATATCCTGGTGCCTTCCAGATGTGATTGCCTACCATTTACCCAAGTTCTAGCTTGGGTGGCCAAAGGTCAAGAAACCTGGGAGTTCAGGTTCAGAAAGGTTGGATTACCCTTTTACATTAATACCAATCTTTTATGTTAATACCAATCTTCAAAAAACTCTCTTACTAAAAACCCCATTCTATCTGTATGTTTCTGTGCCTTCAGGTCACTTGTTGCCTTATGGTGATCCCCTGGGGATCACTGTGTGTTCTTAGGCAAGGAACACTCCAAGGAGGTTTTGCAAGTTTGTCACCTACAATAATAATAATCATCATCATCATCTTTATTTATACCCTGCCACCATCTCCCCGATGGGGACTCGGGGCAGCTTACATGAGGCCAGGCCCAACAACACAATACAATAAATGAAGTCAAAAACACAATCAAAAGCATGATAAATTACATAAAACATAAAAATACACCAAACAATATAAAATTAAAATTAAATCATTCATAATACAGTAACAGTGACCAGGCCGCATGTACAGAATAAAATTCTAAAGCTAAAAACACAGGGTGAGATAGGGATGGAGCAGGTTATTTGTGAGGGAGAAACTCTCCAGGAGTGGGATCGAGAAGGGTCTTCATATAGGAAGGAGGAGGTGTACTCTAAGGACAAATGTGAGGGGAAGCAGCAATATAAAATTGTAAGGTTAATCACCAAAAGCGCAACAAAAGAGCCAGGTTTTGAGATTCTTCTTAAAACTTTCTAAAGTGCGGGCCTGCCTAATCTCACAGGACAATGTATTCCAAAATTGGGAGGCCACGGAGGAGAAAGCTCTCTCCTTGTTCCCACAAGGCGGGCCTGAGATAATGGCAGGGGTGAAAGGAGAGTCTCCCCTGAAAATTGGAAGGATCAGGCAGGTTCATGGAGGGAGATACGGTCACAAAGGTAGGCGGTTCCCAAACTATTTAGGGCTTTATAGGTGATCACCTGGAACTTGAATTGGGACAAGAAGATGACAGGGGCAAAAGGAGAGTCTCCCCCGAAGATCGGAGGTATCGGGCAGGTTCATGGAGGGAGATACAGTCACGAAGGTAGGAGGGTCCAAAACCATTGAGGGCTTTATAGGTGATCACCTGCACTTTGAATTAGGACCAGAAGATGAACGGCAGCCAATGGAGCTCCTTAAGCAGGGGGTTGACCGCTCCTTGTAATTCGCCCCAGTTATTAATCTGGCTGCCGCACGTTGGACCAACTAGAGTTTCCAGGCTGTTTTCAAGGGAAGCCCCACATAGAACACGTTGCAGTAGTCCAATCTAGAGGTAACTAAGGCATGGACCACCGTGGTCCAAGTCCGACTTTACGCGGTATGGTCACAGTTGGCGCACAAATTTTAACTGCGTGAAGGACCTCCCAGCCACCGCCGACACCTGCACATCAAGTGTCAGCGCTGAGTCCAGGAGGACCCCCAAACTGAGGTCCTGTGATTTCAGGGGGAGTGCACCCCCATCCAGCACAGGTTGCCACCCAATACTCTGGTCAGGTGAGTGAACGACCTGCAGGACCTCTGTCTTGTCAGGATTAATCTTCAGCTTATTTGTCCTCATTCAGATCATGACAGCAGCCCGACACTGGTCCAGTATCTGAGGGGCTTCCTTGGATTCAGGTGGAAAAGAGTAGTGGAGTTAGGTGTCATCTGCATAGAGGTGGCACCATACTCCAAAACTCTGGATGACCTCTCCCAGCGGTTTGATGTAGATGTTGAATAGCATGGGGGACAAAATAGATCCTTGTGGGACTCCACAGGTCAATGGCCAGGGGTTCGAGCAGGTGTCCCCCAGCTTCATCGATTGGGAACAACCCCCCAGGAAGGACCGGAGCCACTGTAAAACCATGCCCCCAAGTCCCATCCCAGCGAGTCTCCCCAGGAGGATACCATGATCGTCGGTATCGAAAGCCGCTGACATGTACAAGAGAACCAACAAGGTCACACTCACCCAGTCCAGTTCTCTGTGGTGGTCATCCACCAAGGCGACCAAAGCCATCTGGGTACTGTCTCCATGCCTGAAGCCAGACTCTGAACAATCCAGAAAATTGGTGTCATCAAGGAATCCCTGGAGCTGCAAGGCGACCACCTGCTCCAGAACCTTGCCCAGAAAGGGGACGTTGAAAATTGGTCTATAGTTGTTACATACAGTCGGGTCAAGGGAAGTCTTTTTTATTAATGGTTTTACCATCACCTGCTTAAGGCAAGACGGGAATTTCCCCTGGCCCAAAGAAGCATTTATTATGGCAACAAACCAGTCCAAAAACCTCTCTCTGGCCAGTTTAACTAGCCAGGAAGTGCAAGCATCCAGAGCGCAAGTGGTTACTCTCACCTGGGGTTTGTTGGCAGTCTCCTATCCAAGTACTAACCAAGACCAAGCTTGCTTATCTTCCAATTTCAGATGGGTCTAGTATCATTAGAACCATAGAAGCATGGAAAAGACCTCGTGGGCCATCCAGTCCAACCCCCTTGTAACTGCAGTTAAGACCACTGAAATCATAAACAGAATCCTTAGCTATTAAACACTGGTTCATTCAATTCAGGGCTAGATTTGCTTACTTGGTTAATTAAAAGCAATAAATAGATACCAGCTGTTATGTTAAAAGTAGATATTACTGGCCTTTCTGACTAACCAAGTGTGCAAGCCATAAGTACCATGGTCAGTACCCCAGGTATAACACCTCAGAGAAAATACAACAACCTTAAACAGAAAAACAGAAACATATCATTTCAAGAACTTCAGCTTTGTTTTTGACGATAAAGACAAGTCCTTTTATAAATTATCATGATCCATCATTTCTTGATCACCTTGAGAAACCATACACAATATCACTTTTTGGTTCTGAGCATCAGTAGACATCCTACCAATTCTGGACAGACTTTTAGAATAATATCGGGTGACAAAATTGCTGACTGACAAGTGTTCCAAAACTACCTTGTGTGAATTTAGTGCTACAAGGGATACTACATTTTCCAATGAGTGACTGAAATAAGGAACCATGAAATAAACTTTTCTATCTAGTGCTCTCTTGGCCACTTAATAATGGTGTGGTCCTAGCAGTTCTAGTGTGGGCTTATCAGTCTTTTCCCAGTTCGTTCAAAGCCCGAATATAAACTTAATCTTCCATTCCCAGTTTGATGAAGTAGGATATAATATTCCAATTAGTATGTGATACTTGCTACTTGTTTGCACCCTGTCTTACCTACCTAGGTAAAGGAAAGCATGGAAATGAGAGATCTTGCAGCTATCCAACCTAGATTCAGTTTTTTCATTACCGTTGTTGAGGGGAAATCTATAGTGCTCATAAAAGTAGCAGAATTATCCCAAAAGCAAATTAGTAAAGCTTTATAGCATTATTCTCTATTACTTAGAATCCTTCCAGACAGGCCTCAAAATGTGGGACCTGTCAGGCTTTCACGCCTCTGGTAAAAGAGAATTCGGGACAATTAATTAATCACTCCATTAGACTCAGGCCTTCCTGAAAGGTCCGGGTCTAATGGGGCATGGGGCCTTTGGGGATTGACTTCTAGGTAGTCCTGGGACTAAGCCAAACACAAACAAAAAAGCCAACCTATAATACCCTATAATAATAACCCTATAATAACTAGCAACTCACACTCAGGGTGAGGAAAGACCTAAGTAAACCAACAATATGTGATACTTATATAATGAGAAATCCCTAATATAGATGGTATATCACAGTATTAAGTAAATATAAATGTGAAGTGCCATATGCAACAAGTAAACCCAATAAGAAAATGTAATGCCCCTTACTAAATGTAAATGACTTTAAAGAAGGCTAAACATATGACAAAACAAGGATACTGACAATATATCTACAATATGGTAGTGCAAATGCACATACTTTACCTAACCATATAGGCCCATACAATTCACACACCAAGATTAGAGAATATTAAATAATAGTCCGTCCTTGAGTGGGACATTCACTGTAGCCACTTAGTGAAAACCGAGTTATTGGAGGAGATACACCAAGGTGATACTTATTATTGGGCCATTATCACCTTGGCTTATCTCCTCCAATAACTCGGTTTTCACTAAGTGCATGCTGAACAGATAAAGAAAGTGGGCAGGAGGGAAAAAGACAACACACAGAATGGCCCCCATTCACAGTTCCATTTATCCATTTGTGACAAAATGTGTCATTTTCAGGCATTTTCTAGGTCCTTTATGGTATTCTTAAAACAACTGTCCTTAATTTCAATAGGGTCTGCTACCATACGGTTTTGCATATCCATATATAATCCAGGACTATGTCCCCCTGTGGCTATAAGGTTCATACTTTAGTGCAGAGTTTCTCAAACTGTACTTCTCCAGATGTTTTAAACTTCAGCTACCACAATTCCTAACAGCTGGTAAGCTGTCTGGAGGAACACAGTTTGAGAAACACTGCTTTAGTTGGTTATAATAGCTGGAATTGGAGCAAACAAACTTTGCATATAAGGGTAAAGCTTCTGATTATGCAGGGTGAGAGCTATAAGGATTTCAGATTGTGCTTAGGAAATTGAAATGGAGGACTTATTCAGGTTCACATCAGCAAGAGAGATCAGCCAGAAACAACCTGATATTATCATAATGCCTTACAAATTGTTACAGAAGGCTAAATCCAATTGTCCACTCCAAGCAGAGTAGCCTTGCTAAACCAACAGAAGCTTGCTATGTCGATAGTTATACAAAGGCCATTGATTCAATGAATTTGTTCTAGTTAGAACTGTTGGTCACAGGCCAATATACTATGACCTATCATTGCAATGTGTCTGTGTTCTGTGTGTATTTGATATGGCTTCTGGCTAATCAATAAAATTGTTGTTGTTGTATGACCTATATTGAATTGCCATACTATAAAAATATGTAACAGTAAATGTTAAAAAAATAATCTCTGTTCCAAACGTATTCGGGAAATTTTACAAAGCTACAGAATGCAAAACTTACCTAACACAAAAATTAAAGAAATTTCAAGCAGAGGAAAAAAACTGATAATTATACAGATTTACATCTCCTCATGAAACTATGTAACTTGAAAATACTCAGCATATAGTCAAGATCTCCTGTCAGATGCATCTCAGAAAGACGGCTATGACAGCTTACAACAAAGGAGCATCTGTAACACCAATTGACAGTTTATGACTAAACATAGCTTCATTAAGATCACTGTTCCTAATGGATCATTTTGGTCTGTGTTGCTTCTGTTTAAATGTGTACTGAACCAGTGTGATGTGACATAGTGTTCAGGTTGCAGTTGAAATACAACACTATCTGAGCTCCATTAGCACAGCCTTTTCTCGAACAAAGCAGAAAGGGTTCAAGGATTGGGACATTCATAGAGATACTAAGATGCTTGTTTATAAAGTTATTGTCTTTCCAACTCTATTGTATACCTGCAAAACATGGACAATTCCATCAGCGTTGCCTTTGAAAAATCCTGTAAATATCTGGGGAAAACAGGACGACAAATGTCGGCATTCTGGAAGAAGCAAAGACCACAGCATTGAAGTGATGATTCTCCACCATCAACTTCACTGGACAGGCCAGTTGTCCAAATGCCTGATCACTGCCTCCCAAAAGAGTTTCATTACTCTCAGCTCAGGAATGGAAAATGGAATGTTGGTGGATAGCAAAAGAGATTTAAAGATGGGCTTAAAGCTAATATTTAAAAATGTGGCATAAACACCAAGAACTGGGAAGCCCTGGCACTTGACCGGTCTAACTGGAGGTCAGCAATTACTAACAGCACTATGGTTTTTGAAGAGGCACAAACAGAAGGCGAAAGGAAGAAATGTGCCAAAGGGAAGGCGCATCAAGCAAACCCTCATCGGGACCACATTCCATCTGAAAATCTATGTCCTCATTGTGAAGATTTTTAAACCTTTGTTACTTTAATCAGAACATTAGTAAATGAAACAAGAACTCTAAGAATAAACTATTACTCCAGTATCTCTTAAGACTCTATCCTTGGAAGATAATCATACTCGGCCATGAGTGATAGCTCACGAGGTTTCAGTGGCTGATGATTGCTCCCATGTCAGTGGGGTAATGAATTTATTCTAGATATTATTCTGAATCTTAAAGGGGATAGTCAATGTGCTCAACTTTATCCCAAAAAAGATTCAGCATCTTGAATAGCAACTTTACTATTCAGCCTAAATTTCATACTGACACTGTGGCCACTATTAGGCTATTCAAGTAAGAACTGAAAAGATGTAGGTTCAAATTCACATTTACTCCTGAATCTCACTTGGTAACCTTGGCCATGTACCTAATCTACCACATGAGATTATTGTGAGAACATTGTGAAGATGTTTAAACCTTTGTTACTCAAATCAGAATATCAGTAAATGAAACAAGAACAGTAAGAATAAACTTTATATTTCTCCTGTATCTCTTAGGTATATTACTATAGGCTGAGTATGCTGTATTCAAAATGCTTGGGGCCTGAATTGATGTCAGATTTTTTAAAGAAATGGAACACTTTTATTTGTACACATGCATACATAATGAGATATCTTGGAGATGGAACCCAAACACAAACTTCATTTTCTCATATACCTTATACACAGACTGATGGTAATTTTATACATTATTTTAATATCATTTTGCATGTGATATAAAGTTTATGTACACTGAACCATTAGAAAGCAAAGGTGTCACCATCTTGGTGATCCATGTGGACATTTTTGGAGTATTTCAGATTTTTAGATAAGGGATGCTTAACCTGTACCAAAATTAGAGGACCCAGTATGCTTTTAGATATTAGTAGATTGATTCCACTTGTGGGAAAGTGCTATTTTGTTCATATGCTTCTCATAGACATCTTATTAGCCAATATTTCAACAAGATCCTGGATTAAAGGGGCTTTTGTTTGTATTCAGGTCAGCTCTTCAGTTCTTGTGGTGTTATTATGTATACTTGGGATGCTTGCAGAAATTCCAGGTCAAGATAATTTTGTGATATAACACTATAGTGTGTTGAGTACTAAAAGAGTGATTCTATGCACGTCATTAAGAGCAATCACTGGAGGAAAAAGCATAATCACTATAATTCAAACCTTTGACAATTCCACTCCTCCTCATTTGCTGCCACCTTTATATATACATAATTTATTTAAAACTACCTGACAAACATCATTCAGATGAAAAAGGACAAGAAAGTAATGCCACTTTAAAGCACAGAAGGCATCTGGGAAATTATGCACTGAGATAATCAATGGGAATTCCTTCCAGAAGTCTGTTTACCATACATGCAAACATCTTTTTGGCTCACATAGTCTTGGAGCTTCCTACAAACACACAGAAGTTCCTTCCACTGCTGTGAAGTAGCATTTCCACCCTTCCTTGGCCTGTTATTTCCCACTCAGCCAAGGGAATGGACCGGCCCAGGTCAGGCGCTGGAGCCTGGATCTTTGCCGGAGATCTAATTATAGCAACGTCCTCTTCCTCTGACAGGGAGAACATGTTCGTTTCTAATCCACTTGGCCCAGGGAGCAAATGCAACTTATTTCACGTAGTTTCCTTAAAACTCCTCAGACCATTGTGAAATTTAGTCCCAGATCACAAGACCAGGGCATATATTGCTCTTCCCTAACAATAGATTTATAGAGGTGGTAGAGAGCTACATCTTGAAAATAAAGCTCTGTTACCTTTCCCAGAGGTTTTGTGGGTAAAAGAGTAGAGTTCTCAAGATATCTCTCCAGATATCTCTTGACCAAGCTGGCTGGTGTGGCTTCAACTTGTAATGCAAGAACTAGAGGCTGTCCAATTTCCATTTCTGCCCTATAAGAAAGAATTATACTGTTGTGGGGTATTTCAATGGCACTTACACAACTGCAAATCATTATGATAGTACCTTTTCTGAGTTATTCACATAACTAGCTGAGCTATGAGCCATTGCTCCAAATTTATAATTTTTGGATCATGTGATTTTAATATTCATACTAGGATGTTATAATGCTTTGTTTTAATGTTTATGTTTTATGTTTAATGATTTTATTGATTTTAATTCATAGTTATATGTCAGTGTTTAGTTATTACATTTTTTGTTTATACGTATATGGCATTGATTTTTTTGCAATTAATATGTTGTAAACTGCCTTGAGTCCCGTCCCCTCAGGGTGAAAAAGGTGATATATAAATATAGTTAGTTAATTAATTAATTAAAAATAAATGTAACACTAAATCTAGCTTCTTCAGGAAGCCTTGGAAAACTTATGATATTTTCCAGCTTTATGATTCTATAATGATTACTGCTACTACCTCTATTTTATGTATATCCTGTTTTTTCCCCAAGACTGAGACTCAAGGAAACGTCCACATTAAAAAGATTAGTTATAAACATACAAAAAGGTCAACATTAAAATCAAAATGAAACTATAAGCATATCAAAAACGTAAGTAATAAAGCATATATTTAAAGTTACACATTATAATGTAACTGTTTTAATAGATTCAATTTTGTTTGAATCCCAAATTGTGGAAAGGGCTTAGAAATAATTCATTTTTAAAAAACTGATGAAGAAAATGCAACACTCCTGTCAGCCTTGCAACTAGCAGGATACAAGTAGCCAAGAAATTCTCGATTCCAAGTTTGCACACTTCAGTAGTTATCAGCAACAGGCATGTAGCCAGGGGGGGCTAAGGGGGCTTCAGCCCCCCCCCCCAATTCTCAGGGTGGTCCGCAAAAAGGCCTTACTGGTAAATTATTTAAACTGTTATGTTTATTCATATCATGATCTGATCACCATGCTCATTATATCCCACGTTAATGGGGTTATTGGGATAACAATACAAAAGGTTTGCTAGGGTAGACCCCCTTCCACCCACTCTCAGCCCCCCCAACCAAACTCAGCCCCCACCCCCCCGAATCAAAATCCTGGCTACGGCCCTGATCAGCAATATCAAGTTAATACATTAAAACAAGGTTAGGCAGAGTGCAAAATGTAAACAGAGTGTTGCCCTTCCCTGGACCCCCATTTTATGGTTCCTGAATCCCCCCACTTAGCAATCCCCTAGTATCCCTCCCCCCAATTAAAAATAAGTGAAATTTCTGGGCAATTTTGACCTATCTATCACACCAAGAACCTCATTGTATCAGTGTATGATGGCAGGAGCCAATTCCACCCAGCCCCTTAAGACAGCTTCACCCTCACTACTTTCAGATAATTCAATTTCCCTCTGTAATCCTGTCAAAATGGTGGCAAGAAGTGACACAGTATCATTTCTGGGTACAATTTGGATACGTGCTACAGAAAAAAGGGAGAAATACTGGGCTTGGTGCAACGATGGTGCCAGGATGGTTGTGAGAAACTGGTCCCTGCACCCATATACTTGCACACTCCTACCTTACAAGAAAGGACACAATTTGTTCTTCATTTTGAAGTATTTCTCATCTGACACAGCCTTAGTTTTTCAATATTTCCATGTCACACACATTACAACACCTCTCTCTCATATGATGTTATTTAACACCTTCCAATGCTTATTTTTAAAATGCTTTTATATAGAGAGTGCGTGTGTTAGGAGTGCTACATGAAGGAGGGGCTTGCATATTTACATTAGGGTTTAATCATATTTATGGGAATATATTTAGCAGAAACAGTGCTCCATGCAGTCATGCCAGCCACATGACCTTGGAGGTGTCTACGGACAATGCTGGCGCTTCGGCTTAGAAATGGAGATGAGCACCAACCCCCAGAGTTGGACACGACTGGACTTAATAGTCAGAGGAAACTTCTACCCTTTACTTTTTAGCAGAAAAACATAACTTTGCATGTAATTAGGGAAAACGTTTGCCTCACCATTCTTGGAAAGATGTGGGCTACAGAAAAGAAAGCTGTAGGTTGAAAACAGTTGTATTGTCTTAGACAGATTGTCTTTTGTGTCTCTCCTGTTTGTTGTTATTTGAAATAGATTTATGTCTACAATGGCCACAGAAATCATTGTGTGAATGGGCTTTGTGGTGCTTATTGCACATTCTCAAATTGTACAAATCAGCCCAAAATGCCTAGTGAGTGTTTGGTTGCAGACTATTAGCTCATTTCAAGAAACATGCTAGGATACAAATTGAGAATATCTATTCTGACAAAACTTATCACCTTGAGTAATTTCACAACTCATTTTTGTCAGCAAAAGCAGAACACAGCAAGAATTAAATAATCCTACTTGTCCAGAACTATTTTCTCAAGAAAGTTCCAGATGTTATTTCTGTATATCAAACTGGAGGAAACATGCCAGAACTCTGTGCACTATCAAGTACAAAATAACCATTTGGGAAACTGGCAATTTTCATTGGCTACCAAACCGGGCCTAACTTTGTATTCCCTTTGCATATTAAACTGTTAAGAAAAGGTTAAGCACAGTATTCCATTGCACTGCTTTTATTTTCATTCATCATATTCTACAAGGGATGAACTAGATTCAGTGACCCTGAAACCTCAGTATTACGCAAGCAACTCCGGACTTTCAGCCAACAACTTGGTGAAAATGTTGAACTTTTAACCTAAATAGAATTTCTAGCTGGCGGGAATCCCATCCAATAGGTCTGGGCTGGCTTTGCATGTGTATTTTAAAGTAGTGTCCAGCAGAAAAAAAGAGTCTGATTCTGTGATTCTGCTGAGCATGTTAATTTGTTGGGCAGCGATCCCATGTGTTTGGGAATGAATTCAATGGGACTCGTTTCCAAGTAAAATGGGCAGGATTAAGCTTCATAACACCTCCTTGTGAAGCCAAATTCTTGAATTAGCTTCTGTTTCTATAAATCAGTCACAATGCAGGTAAATATTGGCCTTCCATCTTTATAGACCAAGAAAGGAGTTGTCCCTAAAAACATGACATTTTTGCAATATCTTCATAAAGTCTCTTCCTTAGCTTCTGTTCCTTTCATTTGCTGGTTGACTAATCAACTCTAGTCTCCAACACTGTGACATGGCGCTAAAACACATTGATAATATAGACACTTCCAGAAACAAGATTCTAAGATTTCTTTACTCACCAAGGAGTTAAGACAGTTCCAGATGATATTTGCTCCTGCACAGCAATTTGATTATTTTATTACATTTTAAATGTTAGCTGTAAAAATGTTTTGATCTGTACTGCAAGTATGTTTTAACTATCAAGCTTCGCTCTGAGAGATGAGGCCTTTTCTGTGATTGCTCCCCTTCTCTGGAACTCCCCCTAAAGAAATAAAACAGCTCCCCCCCCCCATCCTCTCCTTTAAGAAACTTCTGAAAATGCACTTATGCACCTTAGCATATGGAGAGGAGGAGGACAAAGATACTTTATTCAACCAGATCGTTGGTGAACGATTTTCACTATATGGCAGCTACAATATAGTTGTAATCAACTCTGTTTGCCATTTGAAACACAATTTATTTTAACTCTTTTAATGACATATGCTTAATGGTCATTTATATCCCATTGTATAATTGGTTTATTGCTACCTGGTTCCCATTTCAATATTTTGTTTTTTTCATTATAAGTTTATTACTGTTTTGTGCATTGTTTTGTCTTATTTCTGATGATGTTTGTACTTTATAAGGCATTTAATGTTTGCCTGTCTCTGTATGTAAACCGCCCTAAGTCCCTTTCGGGAGACAGGGCAGTCTAGAAATGAAGTTTTATTATTATTTATTATTAAATGGCTTCCAATAAATAATGAAATAAGCCATGGAAGAAAAACCTTTTGGCACCCCAGGTGTTTCAAACCACAACTCCTATGAGTGCCACCCAGCATGGCCAGTGCTAAAGAATGATAGATAATGATGTCCACAATATCTAGAAAGCAAAAGGTTCTCAAAACCTTGCTCTAAAATTAATCAATTAATTTACTTTTCCTGAACTGAACATTTTGTACAATTTTATATACCGTTGAATTCTCTTCAGGGTATTGTCTTCAATCACCTTCTCCTCAGTCACTACTATATTTTAATTTTAAAATATTAATTTTCTTTGTTTTACATAAATAACACAAAGTATTTTTCCCTCTCAGTTCAAACAGGCTACCAATGAAAGCTGCAAATAAATCAAAACAAAGAATCATCACTGTATACATTGATAATGTGATACCAGTTAAATGGAAGCCAGTAGCTTGTTGTCGTCTATTCAGCCCCTGAAATGCTTACAGTGCCTTCTTCCAACTCTCAGCAATATTTCATAATTATAGCCAGAATTTAAGCATTCCATCCAGTTTTCAATCTGATATATTTAAATTCTAAGTGCTTGTTTAACACTTGCATCAATATTTATTAGATTGTTGCTGCTGAGGGCCTTCAAGTCATTTCTGATATCATGTCTCTAAGGTGAGCCAATTATGGGATTTTTGTGGTATGATTTGTTGAGAAGAGGGATAACTGTTGCCTTCCTTTGAGGCTGAGAGTGTGTTTGCTTGCCCAAAGCCATCCAATAAGTTTCTGTGGCTAATAAATTATTTTTTTTAAAAAAATATTTGAATCCTGGCCTCAAAAGTTCTAGTTCTATATTCAAACCAGTACAACATGCTGGCTCTCTAAGTCCCCTTTCCACACAGCTAAATAAAATCCCACATTTTTTTTCCAGATAACCCAGTTCAAAGCAGAGATTGTGGGATGTTCTGCCTTGCTATTTTGGGTTATATGGCTGTGTGGAAGGGCCCTCAGAATGGTATGCCTTGGTCTAAAGTAAATGCTGTTGTGCTAAAAGGAAGGACTGTATATTTGAGTAGATGCTATTGGGAGGGGCAGCATATGGTTGTTACAGACTCTTTCAGCTAAGGTATTCTGACACTTACATTCAATAACAGAAAATGCAACCTCGGCAATACTTGGTGAGAACACATCTACAATTCTTTAAATTAAGAATAGTTCAGAAGAAGTCTGCTTGAAGAAATCAATTTCTTCAAATTTAAACAAGTATCTCAAAGGAGTGAGATTGAGCTCAAGTTACTAAGTGTTTGAACACAACAAGAGTATTTATCATTGGAGAGTGCAGAGGGCAACCAGGAAAGATCAGTCTTCCAGCTGGCAAACTCCTGGGCTTGCTGTGATCCCTCCCCCCCACATGGAGGGAAAGGCAATGGGTCAATGAGTTTACAGTGGAAATCAGGAAATGGCCTCATGCCTTTGCATCAGATCGTCAAATATTTAGGCTAGGAAAGTTTCAGAGGGAATGCTCTTCATTTTCTTATCATTACCCAAAAGATCTCTGGGCTGATGGTAAGTGAAGATGTGCTATTCCCTCAAAAATTGAACAAAAACAAATTACAAAAAAATGTGTGGTATATATCTAACATACATTATCCCCCCCCCCTTTGAAGATTGGCCAAGATTTAGAGTATAAGCTTGGACATTCCGCTACAAATACTACTACAGCTCTTTGCTTGGGATATCAATAGGGGAAGAAACAGCATAGACGAAATAAGAAGGGCAAAGGTAACTCAAGTTGCTTTTAATGACTAGGAACATCAAGTGAAAATGTGCAACTTCATGCTGTCACAGTAGTAGTACACTGTCATCCAGATAACTTCACACTTAGATTAGTGCAATGCACTCCTTCTGGAGTTGTCAAGGTCAACAGCTCCATTAAATCAGCATGCAAAGTAATAAAGCACAGAATTTTAAAGGGATGCATATGTTCACTCCGTTTTTTTAGTGGATATGTGAAATAGTTGGCCTGCAGTATGTATGAGAGTTCAAGTTTTAAAATCTGCTGTAGATATTAAAATGTGGGTGATCATGCAATTAGAGAGTTTCTTACTACTTTGTTCTCACAAGTAATTAATTTCAAAAGTTATTCCCAGATGTGTAGAAAAAAATCTTTACCCAGTACTTGTCAGAGTTTTTACATTATATCATTTCTTAAGTGACAACAAGTAAGTGTAAGGATCAAGGCCAACAAGCATTAAGAGTCAAACCACCTGGATAGCTTTGAGTAAACCACAGCCAGGGTGGAGTAGATGTGAGTGTACTAAAGAAGCAGAAGCTTCAGTGGTGATGTTGGTGATGAGAGAATAGAGTTACTGTGTACTGTTGAAGATGAAGCTGCAAAGAGACTGAAGGATCGGTGAAGAAAACTAGATAAAGCCGCAGTAAATTATGAAACCTGGGACCCTACGCTAGCTGTGCAATGTGGCAAGGAAGCACAAGCAGGGCACCCTGCTTGGATCTGCACACATTATTCACCAATACATCACACAGTCCTAGACATTTGGCATGTGTCCGACGTGTGAACAAATACAAAAGCCATGATAGTGATGTTGTTTGCTGCGTACCAATCTTGTTGTGCATCTAATAATAATAATAATAATTTATATTTTTCATCAAGGGGACTCAAACTAGTTGTACATCACACAGGATGTTGGCTATTTCTAATTTTTCCACAATCTAACACAGTACTTCAAGTCAGCAAAGAGGTTACTCAGCCTTCTCAGAGTATAAGCCCTGGTGTTCAAGAAGACTGCAGTTGGCAGAACTCTTAATGAACTTGCTGCATGGAAGACAAGAAATTGAAGTGATTTCCTGTTTAGTAACATTTACATCCCCAAAATATTTCACAGTTTATGTAAGACTGATTGATTCAACAGACATACAAGGGAAGAGAAAGCTTCAAAAGATACAACAATGGTTTGGCCTTCTACTATGGAAGATGCTGAGGCTGTCTCTTAAAGAACTTCACAATGTTTACTCAACTCTGGTCCATACTACTGGAAGATCCAATTAAAATTCAAACTAACAGCAATCAGACAAAGTTTTAAAGTATGTATTAATCAAAAATAATTATAAACACATCTTCCATTAAAGAAGGAAGCCTTTAACTATTTAGTCCTTGTATTAGATTAAAAGTTCCCATAACTTTCTCCCAACTGTGTAGAAAACTCATATTTTTGCAGATTTCGCCCAGTATTTACACATTCCAAAACAGTTGTTCTACATAGAAAAACATGTGGGGATTTTGTACAAAATAACAATGTTTTCACAATATTATTATTGCATAAAATGTCAATTTTCTGCATATTATTATTATTAACTTTATTTGTACCCCGCATAGAATGATTACCAAAAGTATTTTACAATGTGCAAACTCTGAGTATTTCTCTGAGTATTTCAATTATCTGGAAACTTAATTTCAACTATCTTCCACTTTCCATAACATATTGGCTTTTATTTTGCAGTGAAATTAACAGATCTAACTTTGAGACACTATGCTCAAGGGCTTATCCAGAAAAGCTACTTCCAAATGCCAGGACTTTCCTGGGAATATGACACCTCTAAGAAGAATGTATTTGGTCAGAGAAAGTTTAGGACAGATTTTCCTTACTACTGTATATTTTGTTCAAATACATTTTGAGGAATTGATAATAGTGCATTTTTATAAAGAGGATTTATGTTCACAAAGTCATTGCCAGACATATCTTCAAGGCCCTGTTTACTACTCTTAATATGTTGTGATAATGAGATCACAGAGTAACACACATTTTTCTGTTGCACCATAACTTCTAGATGTCATTTTTCAGACATTCTGCCATATCTAAAGCAGGTTTTATCATTAGTTTTCAGAAAAAAATCTTGCATATAACCCATGTCACAAATGGTTAGAATTCCTAACTACTTCCTGTGCTTCAAAATAAGCACCTCAAAGATGTCCTGTTTACAGTAGCAACTTGGTGGAAATAAACATTGTGAAATTGAATTGTTCTATCCAGTAGGATGCAAACACAAGATGCTGAAATACTATTTATTTCTCCCTACCTTCCTGATATTCACACTATCAGTTTACAAGATCTTCACAGACTTCGATCAATAACATTCCAATTCATGAATTGGTAATGTTCCTTCTTCACTGTTTTACAAAGGGCTTTCATAGAAGAAACCAAGAACATAATTCCTTCTTTCATTAATTCGAGTGCATTTTATAAAGACTCTGTGATCAACTAACAAATGCTCTCTATTAAGATACATATAAGTTATATTTAACGTATTAAAATTATATAACCTGCAAGCAGGATACAACTCATAAAACCTTGAACCAAATACAGCCAGTCCTTCACATTAGCAGGGATTAGGGACACAGGACTTTTGTGAAAGTGAAAAAATACAAACAAACAAAAATACAGTTTTACTCAAGGTAACACTTTCTAGGAATTTATAGATCCTTCCAGTATGACATTATAAACAAGTTCTGCTGAATCACAATGAAAAACCTGAATATTCCCAAAGTATGTTTAAATCAAATTTTTGAATAATCAAATGTGCAAAAAAACAAGCCTGCAAATGTGGAAGGCCGACGGTAAAGCACATTATTCTATAAAGTACAAGTAGATTTTATTTATTTTGCAGCAGCAAATTAACATGAATCCATTTACTTTTAATTAAGTCTCAAATATTAGTGGGAATGTTACTATTCTGCTTCTCCTATACCAACCCTACTTTGAGTTGGTGGTGGGACTCAGGGACTCAAGAGAGCTAGAATTGGCCCTATTCAGATATATAAGGGATTATGACAGACAGAACCACATGCGAAATGAAATGCACCATTCATTTTCATCCAACTCTTGGCACTGAATAACAGCAGAAGTATCTCTGGCACACTGCCTGCGAACTAGTTATCCTCTACCTCTGTCCTTTAACAGCATGCCATTTAGCAGTGCATGCTGTGTTGGGAATAAAAGAGATACTGCATTGCAAATGGTCTCTTTTTTCTATGGGAAAATGTCACTTACACTTGACCTAAACCATGTGCAACACTTCAGTACCTAGAAGGATGCTTTACAAGTGCCCGCTGTCATGCCACAGATGTTTATGATCACTGGGAGGCATCTATTTCAGGTCTCACGATCCTCATTGTGATTCACTCTACAGCTGGCAATAATCAGCCTCTGTCAAATGCTTTTAACAGGCTAGCCATGAAGAGAATGGCTGTGGAAAGTAAGGGTACATCTGCTCTAAGCTTTAAAAATGATGCCTACCATCCCAAGACAGCCTGGGATGTGTGTTATGGAGGTGGGTTGGTTTTCAACTGGAAATCCATAACTATCTGAAATATTAGCATTGCAAGGATCCTTGGGTGGGAGCCATGAGGTTCATGTCAGTATGGGCTGAGCCTTCAGTCAAACCATTATAGCAATGTGACATCCAGGGAACATATATGACAAGGCTTCATACAAACCCATCTCAGTCTCCTACTGCCTCAACACTTGATGTTTTTTACATTAATTCCTATAAATAAATATCACAGGCCAATTTAAAAGATGAAGGGTGGGCAAAGAGCGCCTTTTTTGGAAAGACTACCAGCACAGATGCCATTTATAGTAATTCATGAAACTAACAGGCATCATTTTTATATAAATACACAGAAAACCGGACATGAAATAACTGGTTAACAGCTCCCTGTTCGCAAGAGTTTCCTCTAGTACACATTTTTCCTATTTACCCAGTGGCTTCTGTTTTTCATCTAGCTTGCCTAATTTGAGGGAAGGGAGTATGCAGAGAGAACTGGCCTAAACTGTTTGAGCAGATACATTGCAGAGACACTCCAAAACACAAGTCTCCTTTTCTGGAACTACTGACGGACTAAAGTTTCATCAGATTCCCTACGCCACCATTACAGATACAGTCTTCAGTGAGACCTCCCTCTCAAGAGCAGATGTAGGGAAAGTAGAGACTAGGTGTGGCCTTTTTTGTGGCATTTGTGGCACACAATATCTTTGCATGCAGACTCTCCCAAATAACTTGATTTTTTTCTTCTGTGCCAAAAAGCAGCCAGTACTCAAGCTGGCACGATTGACATCTACCCGTCGGAGGGCGTTCTCTGTCATAGCTCCCACGCTGTGGAACACCCTCCCGGCCGAAACTCGGGCAATGAAGGACCTGCTCCCATTCAGACGGGCTTGTAAAACCAACTTGTTTAAGCAGGCCTTTGGCGGGTAGGCTCGCACATTCTTAATTGTGCCACTGCTCCAATTGTGCTACTGTTTATTGTGTTGTTCTGTTTTTAACTGCTTTTACTGTTTTATTGTTCTGTATTTTATTGTGCCTTCGGCTCTTGTAAGCCGCCGTGAGCCTCCGGGAGTCGGCGGCATAGAAACCCGAATAAATAAAATAAATAAATAAATAAATAAAAAAACAGCCTTGCACTCTCCAGCTTCTTAATGCTGTGAAATAAAAACACTGTAAAATGGCAGGAAATGAAACCAGACCTGATACTACATCACTTGTGGTTTCAATGCAGTTGTTCTGTGCAGCCCACTAAGGGGAACAAATCCCCCCCCCCCCACTCCAGGTCTAGAGCACCGATTCTTAAACCTTTCCACTTGTGACCTCTTTTGGCTCAAGACATTTTTATGTGACTATAGGACTATGACATATGTATAAAACTCAAGCATTTACTGATAACAAAACAGCACTTGTAAGGCTTTCTAAACAGGCAAGTTTCCATTTCATGAAGTAACGCTAAAGCCTTTCTGCAGAGTCCACTGTGAACACTGCACTACAGTTTCATGTAAATGTCTAAAACAGCCACTGTGTGACAGAAACCTTTTACTGTTGCCAATTTTTCAGGAACCCAACATTGAGCAAAGGGGTCCCCATTTGGGGTTAGGTCCCACAGTTTAAGAAACAATAATCAAGGGTTTTCAACCTTTGGTCTTCCAGGTATTTTGGACTTCAGCTCTCACAATTCCTCAGAGCTGATTAGCTGGCTGGGATGTCTGAGAGTTGAAGTCCAAAATACCTGGAGGACCAAAGGCTGAGAACCACTGGTCTAGAACAACACAAAATAATTGCAGTACAGATCCCTGTGAACAGCTGGACTGCCTGGTTAAAAAAAAGAACGGTTCTGTTACATATATGCCTACAAAGTGGTACACCAACTAAGGCCAGTCTATTTGAAAGATTGTCTTCTCTTTTTGGACAATGCCTAGGTTTCAAGATCCTTAGATGTAGCCATTCTCTCAGTTCAATCATGCAGCAGCATGTTTGGTAGGAATACCGAAGAAGGATCTCTCAAGTAATTAGTCTTTCGCATCCAAATTCCCTACTAAGGAAATGTAGGCTGTCTCCCTTTGCGTCTCTTGCCTGCAAAGATCTTTGTATTCAAACTGGTATTTGGCAGCCAACATGGATTAAATTTGAACACAGCTCTTCTTTACCAAATAGATTTTAACTGAATTTTTTGTCTGGTTTTGTATTTTAATTATATTCATTTTTGTCTTAATTGTATCATTGCTACCGACCCTGAATGCTAATTTTGGCAGAAAAATGTGATAGACAATAAATAAAAACACCATGCAAGGGGATCTTGTTGCACATTAGAAACTAACTGGAACAAAGTTGGTAGCATAATCTTTGGTAGACATAAGGCATATTTACACTATAAAATTATGCAGTTTGACACGATTTTACCCAACATGTCTCAATGTTATGGAAATCATGAGAGTTGCAGTTTTAGTCTTCTCTGCCAAAGAATGCTGGCACGTCATCAAGCAAAATATCCCAGGATTCCATAGCATTGAGCCATAGCAGGTAAAATGGTACCAAACTACATTAAATCTGCAGTGCAAATGCAGCCTTAATCTACCAATGCTTATGCTACAAACTTCGTTCTCTTACGACATCATCAGATGGGGCTTAATTTGGTGGCATATGCCGGTTCAGCTCTAGTTGCCCTATGGAGCCCACCAGCTCTCATTTCATGACACAAAGGAACTTCCAGTGGGGCTCCGATGGTCAACTGGTGTAGAACTAGTATATGCTGCCGCTGTGGCATCACGGGAAGTTTCCCATTTTGCACCAAAAGGATTGGGAGGAAGCAGCACAGTTGACACTTCCCCCATGGGATTGGCTTAAAGGAAGCCGGGAGATGTGGGGCATGGGGAGACAGATTCCCCATGCCCCCTGGTGGCAGTCACCAGATTCACCATGACAAGTGGCAATTCCACTGGCCCATATGAAGAGGTCGCTTGATAGTCTTGGAGCTACTATAAGATCCCTGGAATACTGATATTCCAGACTAATATGACTAATATGTCTTTTGAATAAGAACAGTGTTGGAAATTGTCAGTGAAGCAGGGCTGAAAGAACACAGTTGAAACTGAGATATACATTGTTCTCCTTCACAATATAGTTATCCCAACAAATCTGGTGTAGTGACTAGCTTTGTTGACTTCATAGCTCAGAATGGACTTGACCTGGACTGCCCTCGTCCTAGTTGACATTCTCGCAATGTATGACACTGAAAGAAGTTTGATGGAGTTATACTTTTATATAACTGAAAGCAATCTGCGTTTAAAATTTGCCTTGCAGTATATTGTCATTTATGGGCAAAAATAGATTTTAAGATGGAACATTTTTTCATGTAGCAGTAGCAACTGAGCACGTGATAAGTGGCTAATAAAATTAATAATGATGATTAGGTTTGTTGGTGCCATGCTAAAGAAAGAGAGCAGAAAAGGTCACTGTCATCTAAGGCCTTAGGAATGGGTGGGGTAGCAGAACTATTTGGAGAAAATCTGGAGATGTTTCTAAGTGATGAAGGTCTGGACCCCCCACCCTACCCCATGAGAGCACAAGTGAGCAATTCTACCCTAGTTTTTAACAAGACTCCATACTAAAATAAACAAAAAAACTATTTCGAGAAACATTTGATTGATGTGCCAAGAAGCATCTCTCTAAAATGAGATCTTTCAGCAAATCCAAACAGCTGTCTTACTTGCTCACAAACAAGTGGTAGTAACATTTGAGATTCAAGATCTAATGTCTGGATGTGTTACAAGTTCTGTGTTGTTTCCTTTATTATAAGCCAAGAGAGAGAGAGAACATGGAAGGGGTGAAAAGTCTCTATAGCAGGCTGCCACTATGAACTCAGGAAGGACTGGCTCCTTGCTCTGACCCACTTCTCCTGATAACTTAGAATTCCTTTCCCAAGTTACTTTTCTCTATATGCCATGTCTTTTTCTTTAGAGGAAGAAGAATTTTGAGGAGGAGGTTCATTAAATAACAGAATAGTAGAAAGTGGAAGAGTTAACACAAGAATGGGGAAACAGCTGGTCTTCTAGGTACAGGAAGACTACAGACGCCTATCATCCATCAGCATTGGCTGTGCTATTTACGAGTATAAATTGGTACTTTAGTTCTAGATAGAGACCAATTCTCCATTTCTGTGTTCAGCAGGAATGCTCAGCCACTCTTCTGCTATTGACTGCAGCCCAATCGACTTTTATTAACAGTCTATAAATAGGCTGCAATCTTGTGTCAGTCACTGTCATTGAATTGTATACACCAATCTTAGCCATACTGCTCTTTTAAATTATGAAGTGTTGTTACCATAACATATGACAGCAAGCACTGAGCATGGACCATTTTTGTCCATACATACTTTATATATATATATATATATATATATAGATATATACACACACACACACAGTATATACGCGCATGCGCAATCAGCTTCCATATTTGCTGCATTAGACACACAAGACCACACAAAAGTGAAAAACCATGAATAAAACAATTGTCATTTTTCTTTCCCTGAGAGAACAGCTGTCTAGAAATCTCCATTTTATCCAGCTCACCTCTATGGCCAATATTCACTCGAAGTTGACAACAGGATCAAGAGATTCCTAGAGAAAACATTTTAATCAAAACCATGAATAATCAAATTCTCAAAAGCCAAAACTGCTAATGTGGAGGGCCAACTGTACAAAATACTGTGAGGCTTTTCAAATTAGAGTAACAAGTTCTAAGATGGCTAAGTATTAGAATATCAAAATCTAACTGATAGATAACTGTGTGGAATATGAATTTATTCAGTGTTTATGCATTGACATTTTATAACTGTACAGAATACTAAATTTTTGGTAATCTTTTTTATTAATACTTTCATAAACATCTTTTCAATTTCTGTTACACAGAATATATTTTGTACACTGCATTGGGTAAATAAAAAGTCTCACATCTTCCTTGCAGCTGCAGGAAAATGTGCAAGTTCATACCAATGAAACAAACAATCCTTCCAGCTGTAAAAAAAATGCAATTATAAGTAGAAACATGAATCAGATGCAAAAAAAAAACACCTGTTTTTCACTCAGTATGAAAGAGCCCTGTCAAATAAAAGGATTTTCACCCAAACAAACACTCCCTGTTAGTTGATGATTTCCATACAGGTAAGGCACTGAATCTGTTCTGGATTTTAGTCAGAATTGTAAAGGAGCTTTCCAAGGTACTGAAGCCTACCTTCTAAATATGTTTCATACTAAACCCACATACATTTCCACTGCTCTACAAACATGAAAGCAAACAGCTGTCCCTGCAAGGTTTAGAGAAATATGCAGCTGGCATTTGGCATGTTGTGATGGATATGCACTATTTGAGCTGAATTGTTCATCCCATAACTTTGAGTACTTTACTGATAACTCTGATCACTCATAGCCATTAGGGGCACAGATAGACAGCCCATTCTCATTCCAATGAACAGTAGAGAATTACAGCTGTAACTATTACATGCAAGAGATTTATTTATTTACTTACTTACTCTATTTGTATTCCACCTTTCTCTACCCTGAAGGGAACTCAAGGCGACTTTACATATTGCAAATATTCAAAGCCCTTAAACAACAAATGGTTAAAATACATTAAGTTAAAGATTTAAAATTGAAATTAAATGCACATTAAAACATATAAAATATTACAATCACTATTAAAAATCATGCCATCCACAATTGTAATCTGGGGTAATTCCAAAAGTAATTGCACCGAGATATAACTATATTCCAGTTAATTATTAACGAAAAAATAACAGGTTGCGAAATAAAAAGGAAAAGAGGGTAGGAATTCAGCATCTTTAAGGCAAATTGATCTGTTTCAGTTGGAGCTTTCACAGATCTCAATCTAGACTACAAAGGCCACAATAGAGAACAACTGACCATCTGAAGAAGTGGATAGAGATCTATGAAAACTCATGCTAAAATAGAGCTCAATAAAGACAAGATTGTAATTTCTTTCAAGGATCTTTGATAGATGCACTGGTTAAAAACAATAAGCTCAATCCTGTTAAAAAAAAAAAAAATGAATGTGTTTCTGCAAAAGTTGTATATTAGCTCCAGAGTCTGTTTCAAACTTTCCCTTGCATTACAGTTTGTTTGTGATCTGAATAAAAGCCTCTACTACTGAAATATAGTATTCATGGCAAGACAAGAGGAATCTGTGGTGCAATCCCTGGTTACATATTTTATCAGAAAGACACAGACTATAACATAATTACTCATAGCAAACAGAGTTTGTCTCATCAAGGTCTGGTGTGTCTTATGTACAAAACAGAAGCATTCATTCCAGCTATTATTATTATTCCATGCAAGTCATAGATATAGTCCTTAGACCACTGACTCTATTCTCATTCTTTCCTATCTTTTACTGCTAAAGAAATTGCATGGGAAAGACACTTACACAATGTCAAATGAACAACTATATTAGTATGCCATCTGCACAGGTTACTACAACAGTAAGTTTAAAATATAAACATATACACAATAAAAAAACAAATACAGGCTGCTTTAGTCATTTGAATTCCACAGGTCTGAAATGACTCCAAGGAAAAACAGCACATGTCCACTACTCTAGGGTGCACAAATACATGCATCAGTCATGCGTGCAGAGGAATACTTGATCATGTTTCCACTAATGCAAATAACCACATCTCCTAAGAACACCGCTGGAAGTATCACAGCGGTTGAAACCAGTGCCATGACAGAGGACCTTGAGGCAAAATAATGAATATCCAGCTGTTAACAATCTATTCATGAGTTCATTTACTACCTTAGTTCAAAATCACAGATCTTGGTTATGAACTGCAAACTTTCCAGCAGCCTGAACTGAATTGTTCATTGTCTGAGGATTCTACTACTTAAAGCCTAAAGGTACTCCATATATACAGAGTGTGTGTAATGAAGCCCTAGTGCCTCTTTGAACAGCAATAACCCTTTCACTGTCAATTATTTTTCGATGACCTCTATAACTTCTACTTTGTCATTGCTTAGTATATAGTATACCAGACACCAAATGGGGAAGACAGGCATTTAAATCTTCATTCCATTTGTTTCTGCATAGAATTTATTTATTATTATTTCGATTTTCTCCTAATTTTTCAAGAAAATGTAAGATTCTGCACTACACCCGTCACATAATGAATTAAACCCCAAACACTTCAACTGGGGAAATACATTAAAAATACATTAAAATACAACTACATTAGCACCATACACATTCACTCTGGATTAAAACAATGTTCAGTCCATAAAAACATTGGCCATAATCACCCACTTTCATTAAAAACCTATCTAAAATGCTGCCTTGTGCTGGTGTACACTTCACTGGGGAAAATTTATTTGCTCAAAATTACATATCCCTGAAATGAGAATCACAATCTATATCGCTCTCCAATTCATTTTTTTCAAATCCTGTGTGGAAATACCAAAATCTCCATCGGCAAGCACTTCCTTCATTACTTAATGTGTGAGTAATATTTCCTAAATTAAATCTCAATGCCATTTAATCCCATATTCAGCAGCTCTAACAGACTGTAATGTCTTGGTGTCACGGTGAACAGCAAAACTCACCACAACTTCAACATCTGCCTAGAATGCCACAAAAGTTATTTTCCCAAATCTAAATGTGTTCCTCTGATCTTTCCTCCCATTTTCATTAAAGCCTACGGCCCAACCATTTTTCAAATTGTGTGGTATACATTCTTAGGCCTCTTCTATCCAGTGGGTTTGTGGAAGTACCGTATATACTTGAGTATAAGCTGTCCCGAATATAAGCCGAGACACCTAATTTTACCACAAAAATTAGGAAAACTTATTGACTCGAGTATAAGCCTAGAGTGGGTAATACAGCGGCTACTGGTAAATTTCAAAAATAAAAATAGATACCAAAATAATTACATTAATTGAGGCATCAGTAGGTTAAATGTTTCAGAATATTTACCATATTTCAAAGAAAAACAGTAAACTAGCTCTGTAAGTGGAAAAGGAGGGTTAATTAAAATATGGTATCAATAATAATAACAACAACAGAGTTGGAAGAGACCCCTTGAGCCATCTAGTCCAACCCTCTTCTGCCTTCATTCATCAAATGCACAGAGCAACCCCAAACAGATGGCCATCCAGCCACAACAACAACAACAACCACAACAACAACAATTGAGTTGGAAGAGACCCTTGGGCCATCTAGTCCAACCCCCTTCTGCCTTCGTGCAGCAAAAACACAATCAGAGCACTCGTAACAGATGGCCATCCAGCCACAACAACAACAACAGAGTTGGAAGAGACCCCTTGGGCCATCTAGTCCAACCCTCTTCTGCCTTCATGTAGTAAAAGCTCAATCAGAGCACACCTAACAGATGGCCATTCAACCACAACAACAACAATTGAATTGGAAAAAACTCTTTAGGCCATTGAGTGCAACCCCCTTCCGCTTTCCCCTTCTAGTGACAGAAGGAGAAAGGGAGGTGTGTGAGGAGCAAGACAAGCAGGGAGGTAGGAGCACACATCTGTTTCCCCTTCTGTCGCTGCACACGAGCCCCCTGCTCTCCGCAGCTGGGTTGCTGTAAGGAGAGAAGAGAGGCTGTGTGCATGGCGAATGGAGGAGAAACAGAAACACACATCTCCTTCCATGTTCCTCTTGCTGTGCACACACCTCTGTTTTCCTTGTGTTGCTGAGCACACAGCCTCTCTGCTCTCACACAGCAACCCAGCTGGGTTGCTCTGAAGAGAGCAGAGAACATCTGCATGGCAACAGAAGGAAAAAAGGAGGTGCGCACCTCCCTCCCTGTTTGTCTTGCCATGTGCAGACTTCCATTTCCCCTTTTTACAGTGGCCTCGCAGGCTGCGGAGACGAAGACAAGGCCAGGTGGCAGAACACTGGGTGACAGCTGTGATGGCAGCAGAGCCCACCGCTACTTCACTCGAATATAAGCTGAGGGGTTTTTTTCAGACCTAAATCGAGCTGAAAACGGCTTATATTTGACTATATATGGTAAATCGGCTTCATTTCACAGTTCTGAAATCACATATTCTCAGGACATTCTAGTTCCTAATCCACAGTTTGTCTTTTACATATTTCTCACAACAAATAATCATACTAATGTACCTGTAAATTTCTTAACAACCTGTAATAAGCAAAAAAGGAATAATTTAGGACAGAAGTGAGCAGCTACCATGAGTTAGTTTGACAATTTGGGGCCACAGCAGCCACATTAACTTTTCTTCCTCCAAACGCAGAAGGTTTTGTCTTTCATAGAGAGCATAGAGCAAATGTCACCATACTTTTTGCAGTCCCCACCTGAGCTGATTAAAACTTCATTTTTTTAAAGGATGAAGTAAACCAGAACACAATACCTGGTAAAAGGAAGGAGGATCTAAGAGGTGTAGTGTTAAAAAACAGTAAATGTTTTTGATAAGACTCCATAATCTAGCAGGCATGCCCCCGGATGTGTAATGGGAAGTTACTGCCAATTGCAAGAGAAATAAGGTTGAACATTGTGAAAGCCACCCACTATATGGGTATCAGCCTCCTCCCAGTAGACTTAAATTAAGGAAAAGTTTCATGAGAACCACCACTTCTCTAAATGTTGCTCCAACAATAGCCAGAATATCCATGTGGACAGCAAAATCAGGCAATCTCAAATGGAAGGCTCCCCACAAGGGTCTTCCTTCAGGGGCAAAGCAAGAATGGGCAACTTCCTGAATAGACTCAGAAGCGAAGTTGGCAGATCAAAAGATAACCTGGCAAAATGGCATTATCTAGAAGAATCCTCCATCTTGTGAGACTGTGGAGCAGAACACACAACTCAGCATCTGTATGCTTGCCCACAATGCCCTGCCTCATACACAGAGGAAAAATTGCTTAAAGCTACAGACAATGCAGTCACTGTTACCTGTTTTTGCACTAAAACTATCTAGCAACTTGTGATCCCTTTATTTTATCAGTTTGAGATAAACTATTTTATGCAATGCTTTTGACTTGAAATAATGAAAAAGTCAATGGTTTTTAAGGGATTGGGGTCTTGGAGATTTCAAAAATGACAAAAATACGAAAGACAATTGATCAACAATAGCCATGGTCAATATGCATAGATTAAAATCAAGACAATATTGTATTCCTTCTTAGGCATGAACATCTGCCACAAAATGACGGCCATTGAGTATAGCTAGTCAACAAAGTCCCGCTTCCTAGACAGAAAATTTGAGAGCTCTCAAATATTAGCCCTGTTTCTGGGTATATCGGACCTGTAGATTCCAAAAATTCCACAATTTTCCTCTCTCGGGTCTAGTTTTTCAGATACAGAACACATGCCATCTAGTCCAATTGCCATCTGCTCCTCCATAGAAAACCAGAATAGCCATATCTAAGAAATTAGAGCTGATGTGATCTTTCCAATGCAATTTTCTGAATCAGCACCCCAAATAACCCTAGAAGCAGGTCTAAAAACCAAGACACCAAGATTTATTTTTGTTGGACTGTGTTATTGTTTACATACTATTCTATATTTAAATCAGAGCTTCTGAACATGCAAGTAAAATTCAAAGCTATTAATATATATTTCACTTTAATCCAAAGTATTTTCCCTTCATTTTCTATACATATTAACTAATATTGTTGGCAAACTCTTAAATAAGGAAACACCGATAACCTACTCAGTCAGCAATGCCCTATAATGGCAGGAGAAATCCCCTTGTTTGCAAACCATTCCTCAGGCAGTTCCACATTCCAATTAAGATGTTTCATGCTGGATTAGATTTTTTCATATGCAACTGCAAAAAATGCTTCAAGGCTGAGGAAGGGCCTGGATTTTATCCATATGTGGAGTCTGCCTGTGGCTAGCCATTGGTCCTCTCACAAAATATGTTTGTGAAAAGTTGTCTGGTAGAAGCAACTGTGTCATCCTTTGTATCTTAATCGTCTCCCTGCCAGCCAAAGTCTGGGAGCCACAATAAAAGTGTTTCTGCATGTTCACATTCTTCTATTACTATGAAATGATGTTGGGACAGCATATCAGATGCACATTGACCCTAAATATACTCTCCCGTGCTCGCTCAGTGGTGCTCAGTTACAGCAGTTGCTTGACTCTGAAGGATTAGTTTGCCTTTGAACCCAACCTCACCCATTGTGATCACATTACCATGGCTACACTTTGCTGCAATGGCCTAAACATGAGCCACCCAACGTGTTACTATCTTAAGCTTGCTCTATACATTGAGAGGCAAACAAATCCATGTTTGTTATTGGCAGATTAGCAGCCAAGAGATGGCTCAATATGTATGGTAGCATATTGCAACAACATTAAAAACCATACATTTACACACAGCTTCAGTGAACAATCCTCTACTCTCCAATAATCTAGTTCTAAAACATTAGGAGTGGAAGGCTTATATAAAAAAAGCTTCAGGGGGAAAACACGTGTTGTCTCTAGTTCCTAGAAGACAGACTGAGCACTTCTTAGATCCTCCCCCATCTGTCTGATTCTAGGGAGATGCCACAAGAAAACCTAAGATAGAAATCTTCAATTTTATGTTTTGGTTGGTTTGTTTTTAATGAGAAAAACTTTCCCACAATGTATGGGTTTTTTTATATATATATAAAAGAATGTGTCCCATGAAAATTTACCCAGTATATAATTTTATTTTCTGGCTTGGTTTAAAAATGACTTATTTTTGAAGCTAACCAATATATGTCACATGTCATTCTGAACAGTCTACAAAGTTTGTAAAAGATAGGAATCTGAACAAAAGAGAGTTTGTTGGTTACAACGAGGTCAGGGTTGGCAGCAGGGGGAGTAGGGGGCTCTACCCCCCTTTTTTGTGGCATGTAGCATGGGCCTTGGATCTGGCTTGTTTATTCCTCCTTCCCCCATTGGAGGGTGGGTGTCCATTGGTTTAGCAAGGGTTCAGTGGTAATGGTGCCCCAGTATTGTGCCAGTCAGTAATAGCTGCACATCCTGCTGTGGTTAAATAGTATCAGGCAGCTGTGGACTGCCTGATTCCTGATCCAGGACCCATGCATGGCGGCCAACCCTATTTCTCATTTATAATGAATAAACAAGTTGTGGCCTTTCATTATCCCGACACTGAATGTTTGTCATTCTTGGGTTCTATGGTGGAAAGTAGGTAATTGCCCATGTGCACACAATCTTGATTTGCACTTCGTTTTTTTTTTCACACTGAGTAAGTTTAATTAAAAAATTGGCCATTATGTTCCACATGGATCTCCCAACACACTGGTGATTCAATTGCACAATTTTTTTTTATTTTATAGGATTTTTTGCATGGGAAATTAATGAATTATTATTGATTCTAGAGCTACCCAACATGCTATGTTCAACAAAACCACAGAGAAATGGTTTTTCATGCTTTCCATTTGCGAATACATGGTAATATATGAACTGGACCCAAAGTCAAGGTTTAGAAAGGTTACTCTTTTATTTTGAACTCTCCAGTTCCCAAAAGTAGCATTGCTCTGTATACATTAATCTGTGTTAAGTGATTTTAAGAAATCAGCTTGTTTTATACATACTTGAGGATCGCATTGCTACAATACTCAGTAGAACACTTGCTGGTTCTCAACATTACTTGCATTACAAAACTTGCAGGAACATACCAACTGAACATAGGAGAGATGTTCACATTACTTTGAGCACTGGAAGTAAAACCTCCTCTTAATATTTAAAAATGGTGTTTGGCTCCACAAAAATATAGACTGGAGCACCGGTCCTTCACAAATCTGGCAATATTTCCATTACTTGAACTCTGCCTCTGCACCTTGGATCTTATTTCTGGTACTCATTTTGTAAGGATCTCTGTCTACATTGCCCCCAGACATGCAGCAATGCCAGGTCCAACCACAGAATGAAAGGAAGGAAAATACAAAAGGAAACCAGAGAGGAGTCAAAGAAACCACAGGTAAGAATATTATACTTGGCTGTACAAATAACAAGAACGTACACAACCTCTCATGAAATGTTCTGGATTACCCCTAGTAATAAAACTTCTCATTCAGGAAAACAGGGTACTACAAGAGAAATGAAGAGCTTATACAGTGGCTGCATTATTAATTCAGAACAAATGTTAGGAAACTCTCTTCTTTACAGCCATAAAAAGTCCACCTGAAGAGTTCAGCCTAGCAGGCATTGAAATATAGGCATTTGCATGGCTTCACTTCACAAAATTAACTTTACCAAAGAAAAAATGCATAAGGCAGCAACACACAAACCATTTTAAAAGTGGTGGAGCTATATCTCAAAATTTATTATAGTCTTGATATAACCTCAAGAAAGGAGAATTCTAAGATTTTCAGATAGTCCTTGAAAATACTGTACACACATTATACATAAAACTGCTTAAGCTTCTTATGGAATGGGATTAGTTAAAATTCAAAACATCTGGGCAAAATTACCAATAAAATTGGCCTTCAGGGATTTTAAAACTGTTCCTCTCAGTAAGGCCAAATAAATATTTTTTTGGCCAAAACACATCCATTTAATTTCTGGGACAAAATCTCTTTTCTTTACATTCTGAGATTCCGTCTCTCTATCATCATCATAATCCAAGTTATAATTCTGTACAGCAGAGTTAAGTAATCCCTCTACAAAACGATCCTGTGAAAGAAAAAAACTTTTAATTAAAACAATGCTCCTCTCTAAAAAAAATCTCTAGGTCTTCCGCCATGACTCTATGATTAGCTTCCATCAAGTTCTCCAGCATGACTCTGTGGTCAACTTCCATGGGTAGAAGTGGATCATAGACTTGAACTGGAAAACTTTGAAATTCTTAGAGAAAACATTTCAATCAAATCCAAAAACACAAACTTATAAAGATAGAGAACCAGATACATGCCATTTCTGTTTCTTGTGGTCAACAACCAGTTGAGAAATAAGATAAAACATGTACATGCTTATATCTATATAAATAAAAATAGGTTTATGTCTGTTATTGCCTCAAAAAGAAATAGCTAGACAGATTTCTATTAAATGTAAAGGATATGCTTGGTCTCACTTAACCCATGAAATTCAAGGCAGTAAGATTTTTAGAATCATAAAAAGTAGTGGGTTTGTTTGTTGATTGATTAGGAGATGCAAACTCTCTTAAAGACAAGTGAAACTGATGTGTGTCATGAACAACATCCGAGTACTAAAGTGATAGCTATTTGTCTTCAAGAGCAGTTGAAACGGAATGATAACAAACAATGGTTAAGACATTTCCTAAACAATGATGACTAATAGAGCCAGGACACATATATAAAAGCACACTGAGTATATGTGTGTGGGAGAACCACAGTTTGCCATTTAAAATAAATCAGTAGCAGAAAATGTTAATTGGGCTTTCAGCCTAATTGCAGATGATGACCGCCAAAAAATAAGATTGGTAGAACATGTTATCTCCTATAGAAAACCTAAATAGGACATAATTCCATTCTAATGTCCTGATTAAAAAAATTACACTATAGCAATATAAGCATCACAATCATTTAAGTTTTTTACGCTATAAGGACACCAATGCTGCAGTGTAAAATATTTATTAAATCAACTATCTCATGTGGCAGAAGGGCCACTGTATTAAGAAAACTACCAGTGCTCAAAGTCACACAGAGTTTATTGAAGCAAGACTAACTCCAAAACATCACCTGGCAAGTAAAAAACTAGATACAGACATCTAAAAAATATCATTTACAACCCAAGATATGAGATGCTGCCCAACAATATCATATAATCTTAACAAGAATTTATTTGGCCTGTGGAGAAAGGTTTTACTCTCTAATTGTATTAAGCTTGGTTGATTTTAAAAAAAGAGAGAGAGAGGTTCAAAACTCGTTTCAGATGTAGGGGCACTGGTGGCTTGATTCTAAAGTCACTTCTGATTTTTTTTAAAAAATTAAAAACTTTCCAAAACTTCCAAAATCAATTTGTTAATGGCAGACACGTATTCGCAGTAGGAAAAAACCCAGTACTGGCACTGAGGAAACTTCAGGGGATTCTCCCTCCTTCATTTTTAGACCAATCCTGATGAACCTTGCTACCATGGTTCATGGTAGCAAGGAACACATGGACCATTGTTAGCTCACCAAATTTCATAGCCTTTGATTTATCCATGGATTTTTGGTGAATTTTCAAAGTTTTTATTAAAAAGACATTTTTTTAATAATGAAGAAAATCTATTCCTGGTTTGAAAGTGTTATTTCCTGTTTCATTGGGTGGTCTTTACTTTGAAAGTAGTTGTTCTACTCCAGAAACTTTGTTTGTGTGGCAAAAACTGTGTTAAATTGGTGGAGAACAGAAATCATAGTACAGACCCCATCAAGGGACATCTATTCTAGACTGACCCCCTTCTGGGTAGAAAGGTACCATCCAAACTCTCCTGACTGTCACAATGCACGGACTTGGCCGGCCCCTTAATCACACACACAGAGACGGTATTCAGCTAACTACTTTATTGAAGAATAAAAACAGTAGAAAAGGTAATCGTCCAAAATGCAAAAGCAATCAAAGTAATTGGTATTGTCCAAAAGCAACTTGGCATGAAAGTTTCCAAGACTTGGCAAGGCTCCGCTTAGCAAAAGCGAGTCAGGAACAAAACAAGATACAAGATCCAAGGCTCCCTTGGCAGGCCACTAGCCCAAACTTAGCTCCGTGGTCTAGCCTCGCTAACACGTCTGCATAGGATAGACGTGGCCGAGGTACTGAGGATCCGTTCCCACGGATCCTCTACTAATCTTCGTGGCGAGGACCCCGGCGCTCTAGGCTTCTCCTTCTCCAATCTGTGGTGCGGGACCTCGGTCTGTCTAGGCTATGAAACCAACCCCTCCTGCTAGACTCGATGTTTCGTCTCCTATCAAGGTTCGGCCTTGCCTCCCAGCACCTGATTCTCTATCTCCGTGAGAGTCAAACTCCCTATCTACTTCCCAGCTATCCTCCTCCAGGTCTTCATGCATTCTTTCTTGCGATCCTCCCCCCCCCCCCCCGCCGTTCATACGCTTCACTATCACTGCTTTCAGTTTGCACCTGGCTTTCCATATCCTCATAAGGATCAGGCCAGCCTTCATCCCAGGCTAGGCTCTCTGTGGGAGAAGAAGGCCCAGCTATGGCAAAATCTCCTTCTTCCAGCCCCTCTAAATCCTCTTCAGAATCTATCTCAGCTGCTGCTGGCTCTAATGCAAGTGGGACCCCTGGTGCTGCCCCATGCCCCCCAGGCACGAACGAGAACTGGGTTGCTACACTGACATCCATTTGCTTCCTCTACTGAGCTGGAGCGGACCCTCTAGTCGCATCCATCCGTTTATTCCTTTTTGTAGATGCAATCAATCATATTATTTTATCATTACTTACTGACATAAAGGGCTGGCTGGCTGTGGCTGGCTACCCCAGTGCCTTGTTTATGGTAATCAGGCCAAAGTGAAATGATTGGTTTTTAAGTAATTTATGTTCTCTTGGCTTTGCAAAAGTTATTTATTGCTTTGCTTCCTTTTTTAAACACTTTTGTAGATTCAATCAGTTTCTTTTATATTTAGACAAACACTGCTACAGACAGCTATTTTGGGTCTTCAGCCATTTTGGCTAATGAGCAGCAAGGCAGTGTGGAAAATGTACTTTAACAGCAGGGCCTTTTGCAATCTCTACCATTGGGGTCTGGCCATCACAAACTACAACAATGGCTGTCCTCAGCCAAGCCCACCTCACCCTCCTTGCATTGGTGGCAGAAAACATGAGATTTTAAGCATTTGGGCTTTACCAAAGTTGCTTAATGGTTGTGAAAATTAAAATAACCTTGGGAGACATCCGAACATTATGGAATACTTCCGGGGGGGGGGGGGTGGGGATTTATTTATTTATTTATTTATTAACAGTATTTATATTCCACCCTTCTCACCCAGCAGGGGACTCAAGGCGAATTACAATGTACACATACATGGCAAACATTCAATGCCATAGACACACAACACATATAGACAGACAGTCAGAGGCTTTTTAACTATTTTCTGGCCACCAGGAGAGCTGTCACTTCACCATCCATATGCGACACTGATGAATTACTTTTCACATTCCCCACATGCTTTTTGCTGGAGATTTTTTATGGTCTCATAAATTTGTTAAGTTAGGCTCCCCACACATAGGTGGTACCTAAATTTCCTACTTGACAGATGCAACTGTCTTTCGGGTTGCAAAGGTTGACAACAAGCTACACAAAATTGGCCGGAAGCTCATTCCGACCCGGGCTGGCTTTGAACTAATGACCTTTCGGTCAGTAGTGATCTTAATGCAGCTGACACCCAGCCAGCAGCGCCACAGTCCCGGTGGTAAGTGGTTCAAATTTGAATCCCCCCCCCCCACACACACACACCTTTCCTGCATGGTTCAAAACTGCTTCGAAAGTCAAAAATTGGAAGTATTTTACAACTTTCAGGCTCTTCCGAATGAACCTATCCAATTCTAGTAAATACCCTTCAACCACTGTACCATACAAGGCATGTGCTATCAGGGGGGGAAATGCCACCCAATGACTACTACATTTTACAGGGAGCAGGGATCTAGAGTTTATTCATAAACACACCTGGAAGATGTTTACATCAGGTATGTATGTCACATTCATGCTTTACAAATGTGTTGGTTTATATTCTAAAAACTGAAGGTCAATCAACCTCAAAAATATGTGTGAAAAAGAGAAGCACTGGAAGTGTTGTAAACACAAGCATTTCCCCATGCACTTTCGAAAGCAAACTTGCCTCATCTCAGATCATACATTAAGGCTTCATACATGTGGATCTGAGGTTGCCAGACCATTTCACCAGACCTCTCAAAAATTTGCCTTCATCTTCTCTCAATTTATTTAGTTTTCATAATAAATTTTAAATTCTGTTAAAGACACTCAGTTACCCAAAGATAAAAATATTAACTATATTAATATTAACAAATCCATTAATGCTGACACATGTAAGCAGATTTTTGCATGTGAGACCAGCAAGAAAGAAGACATTCTGATTGGTCTTTGAAATTTTGGTCTTCAAAGATGAGCAATTCTCACTGTTAGCTGAATGTAAACCTCAGCTATCTGCTCTGAAAAGAGCAGCAGCCACAGCCCAAAATTATACATTTCAAAAATAATCAGACAGATGAAATGGAGACATTTAGTAAATGAAAACTCACATTTCTCCCCTTTGGTCACTTTTTAAACAAGAATTACAGAAGTACTTAGGAATGTGAGTTAGTGGATGGAACCAATAAAACTTCTGTAGGGCATGTCCTCAAAGTTTACACTTAGGCTCGCTGGAGTAGCCCAGCCAGCTGCTCTAAAATGTACACGTTTCTTTCTAAACATATATACACTGCTGAAAGAAACAGCAGGTTGCATTGTATAGCTCTTGTATCATACAACTATGCTGTGGATAAGAAGAAAGCCTACATCTTCAAATAAACTTTGCTTATTTCAAGACCCATCACTCATCAGTCTTTAAGGACTTAACATGTTTGAGTGGACATTTCAAAGCACCCCATTAAGTGGGGTGGTTTGAATGCAATTTTCCTGCTTCTTGGCAGGGGGTGGGGTGGTGGATGCTCCACAAGGTCTCTTCCAACTCTATGAGTCTATGATTTTATCCTCAACCAATTTTCCACAGCTTCAGCGATCAATAACCAAACGTAAATATCCACATGGAAAGTCAAATCTTCCCTTATTAGAATAAGGTTTCATTGGATCCAGGGTTCCACAAAAAAGCTGACAACTTATTTTAAATGTGATGCCTGGTCAAAAGGAGCAGGTACAGTGGTTAAGAAAAGGAGGCTGCCTCTGACCATTCAAAGTGTGGGTTGTTTTTATCAATCTATCATACACCATATATTAGTAAGCAGAAACCTGGTGAAGTATTGAAGGCTTCAGGTGGGAAAATGGATTGTACTAATGTAGAATATGGGTGGCATTTAAAGCTTGCACAGCAGGAAGCAAATTGGGTGGAGAAATTTTTTCCCAGAAGTGTTTTGTTGTTTGGCTTTGGTTTTTTTACATTTTTTTTAAAAAAATCCTTGCATTAGTAAAGACTCCTTCTTTAAAGGTGTATGCAACATAAACACAGCCTTATGATTCCATTTTAATTGCATTCTGCAGAATCCTGGGGGAGTTCTTAGACTTAGGAGAACAACAGCATTAGGAACGAATAATGGCAAGGATATCAAACTCCACTCTTATGTTGACTCAACATGTTTATATATTAATGAATTAAGATAGAAAGGTGTTGTATGAACTTCATGTTCCACATTCCATTCAACATTTCATATCAGAGATAGGCTTTGGACAAGTTAATTAATTCAAACTAAAGGAACCTTTGCCTCTACATCAACAAGTCCATGTCTTGAGATCATCAAACGAAACTCTACCATGGGAAATTAGACCAATGGAAAACAGAGAAAGGATTTATCTGCTGTACTAGGAACTACTATGAAAATTGCTCTGCCCATAGAAGCTCTCCTGGCCACTACTTTCCCAGTAACAGGTCAATGCCTGCCTTGCTAGTCTACATCTGGTGAAGTTCCATGTTCCAATCTGCTATCTCTACTTGCTTCTTTGTTATGGCTTAGTTGGATTTCCTGTGGTCTGTGTTGTTATCTTTTTTGTTTGTTTCCAAATTGAGAAGAAACTGCTTTAAGAGTGGTGTACGTGCATGGGTTTGCATATACATATTTCAAAAAATAGTTTTAAAAACAAGTATTATCACTCCTTTCACATCTGCCAAGCCAGCTAAGAACAGATGTTATGTATCAGTGTCAGCCTCAGTTCTTGAAGATACCTGCGAACAGTTAACATGAAATTGTTCATTCATATTTAGTAGGGAAGGTTAAAAATTAAATCACCCAGACCCTTTTTGGCTATGTCCATTTGTGATTTTGTTTTGCTCTGTTAAATATTAGGGCAGCACAAAAAGGAAATACTTACTCCCCCCCCCCCCCCCAACATGCTCAAAACTATGCTTGCATATTACAGGAAGAAAGAGACTTCCATACAAAAACGTGCAATTTATAGTTGAGGTTGATTGTAAAATTTCAAAAATAGTTCCTTAGAGAAGCAGTGCAACCAAAAGAGAGCTAACATTTCATTATCTATATTCCTAATATTGTAAAGTGAGGCCTACTCAAAACATGACATCATATCCCTACTTAGAAGATCAACAGACTTGCGGATTTCTGTGTTATGAACCAAAACCCCATATACATGACATCCTATTATTTTCAAGGAAAGGAATGCTCTGCTCATATACAAGTATTTTTCCAGTACATGTACTGCACATTCCCCACGTTGGAACTCCAGGATTGCAACTCTGATCCATAAGAAGTTAGGTGCAGGAACAAAATGCACCGGACAACATTTCTAATGACCAGAAAACGAAATAAGGCTTATCATTCCATTTACATAGGAAAAAAACCTACTCGATTACCACCAAATAATAAAGAATGCAGTTCCTAGAAACTATTCTGTGTCTCCTATTCATATATACATTGTATACTATACACATCCAAAACAAATTGTTAGACCTTATACACACTTTACTAGGAACATTAATGCATTTCAGGCAGCGCCACTTGGCCCCCTTTCATCATAGATTGCATTGATTCATCTAATGTGGTCGAAGGAAAGAACGAGAAGAAGCAGCATACAAAAAATCAAAATGCAACCTTGTGCATTATGTTTAAGAATTCTCTAGCTACTTTTATAAAACCATGGCAGGTTCTCATATAAAACCCTCAGTCAGAAAATAGTTGCTCTATCTATTAAACCAAATGGACAGATGTCCAAGTTTGTATTTCTAAATGTGACAGGAGACATCAAAACATGTGGCAGGAGACATTCAGGCATAATCCTGGATGTTGGCACTCTGTGACATTCACTAATAATGCATCAATTGTTTATGTATTTAGGATGAAATTCTAGGGGAGGGTTACTTAAAGATCCAGTTCAAAAATAAAGTCATAGTACTACAGAAACAAACCTGATCAAGTACTGTGCTCAAACATCACCCTGTCCATCACAGCATGTGGCAAAAACAGATGAAGTGAAATGTTTGCTTCCTCCATATATATATTTTAACTATGTTTTTTGCTTATAGTAATTTTAAAACATAGATGGGTATCATATAGTGCCATAGTTTAAAACAAGGTTGGGAATCAGGTGGACTTCCAGATGTTTCTCATCGCTGGCTCTGCATCTGTGTGACTTGCATTCTAGCACATCTGGAAATCCACCATAGTTGTTTTAAACTATGGCACGTGAAACAAGGAAACATCAAACACCAGAGTGTCATAGAATCACGTTGGAAAGAGATTCACAAGGGACATCCAGTACAACTACAAGAACACAAAATCAAAGCACTCCCTATAAATTGCATTCCAGTCTCTGCTTAAAAACCTTCAAAGAAGGATACCCCACACACTCCAAGGCAGTTTCAAATTATAATTCCAGCTAACCATGGCTTGCCCTTACTAAAAAAAAAACTAGTAACAGACTGCAGCTCATTAATACTTGGATATGGATGCTTCCACTATACTTCTGTCTATAGACTAATGCTAACTCAGGCTCATTTGAATTTTACCAACCATAGGTTTATACAGTGTCCATATTCTCACTTCCATCACTCTTAACCTTTGAATTTTCCATTGTCCTTTCATGTCTCTTCATTATAAGTGATTAGTCCAGCTTTCCTCGGGAGATTGTCATAACCAGGAGTATGTTTGTTTAGTTTCACCTAGTGCAAGAGATAAATTTCTTGGTGAGGATGGAAAATTGGCTACAGATATTCATGCATTACTATAATGTTCTCCGCTTGGGGCTACCTCTCCCCCAAAGTGTTTGGAATAAAAAGTGGTAACATAGCTTTTGACAGGAGTATACTTTGTAGACATGTGTATCGGATCACTCTCACTGACTTTCAGCTTCAGACTGAGCTGCCTTTATTTTTTCCTACAACACCCTCAGCTGTTTGGGAACAACATAGCTGAAGAACCACTTCCTTCCTTCTGAATCCACCCATAATTTATGAGGATCAGTTGAGGCTGTGAAACTATGTCCTTGTCCTGCCGCACAAAGAGGTAGGTTTGGTGAGTAAATGCTTCCTCTTCATCCTGGAAAGAAGTGATTAGTGGAGTGTGGCAGGGTTCCGTCCTGGGCCCAGTTCTGTTCAACATCTTTATTAATGATTTAGATGAAGGGTTAGAAGGCATGATAATCAAGTTCACAGACAACACCAAATTGTGAGGGATAGCCAATACGCCAGAAGACAAGAGCAGAATTCAAAATTATCTGAACATATTAGAGAAATGGGCCAAAACTTTTTTTAAAAAATGTAGTTCAACAGAGACAAATGCAAGATACTCCAACTAGGCAGAAAAAAATGAAATGCAAAGATACAGAATGCGGTATACATGGCTCGATAGCAGTACATGTGAAAAAGATCTTGGGAGTCCTCATGGACAACAAGTTAAACATGAGCCAACAATGTCATGCGACAGGTAAAAAAGCCAATGTGATTTTGGCCTGCATCAATAGGAGTATAGTGTCTAGATCAGACCTGGGCAATTACCGGCCCTCCAGGTGTTTTGGACTTCAAATCCCAGAAATCCTAACAGCTGGTAAACTGGCTAGGATTTCTGGGAGTTGAAGTCCAAAACACCTGGATGGCCGGCAATTGCCCAGGTCTGGTCTAGATCCAAGGAAGTCATGCTAGCCCTCTATTCTGCCTTGGTCAGACCATACCTGGGATCACCCTGTGGGGGATTGAAGGGAGATGTTAATAAGCTGGAATGTGTCCAGAGAAGGGTGACTAAAATGATCAAGGGTCTGGAGAAGAAGCTATACGAGGAGCAGCTTACAGAGCTGGGAATGTTTAGCCTGCAGCAGAGAAGACTGAGAGAAGACATGATAGCCATGTATAAATATGTGAGAGGAAGTCATAGGGAGGAGGGAGCAAGCTTGTTTTCTGCTGCCTTGGAGACTAGGACATGGAATAATGGCGTCAAAGTACAGGAAAGGAGATTCCACCAGAACATTAGAAAGAACTTCCTAGCTGTGAGAGTCGTTCAGCAGTGGAACTCTCTGAGTGTGGTGGAGGCTCCTTCTTTGGAGGCTTTTAAACAAAGGCTGGGTGGCCCATGAGGGGGTGCTTTGAATGTGATTTTCCTGCTTCTTGGCAGAGGGTTAGACTGGATGGCCCATGAGGTCTCTTCCAACTCTATGATTCCATGAACCAGAGCCTTTTCAGTGGCAGCTTCTCAACTTTACAATTGCCTCCCAAAAAGACACAGACTAGATCTATCCTCATTTGATCTTAAAAGGGTATTGTAGACTGTCCTGTACCATCTGGCATTTAAATTACTGTTCAAGTGTAATGCTATTCCCAAATGTTATTGTTGTATTTTTTTGTTTGTTTGTTTGTTTTTTCATTTTTGAGACTTTAAAATATATTTTTATTCATTCAGGTGTCTAGCAGAGAGAGTACGAGATTTACAACTGTGACAAATTAAAAAAGCATGACAGGCAAGACCAGGATAATTGGCACAAGTTGCAGAAAGTGTGCAAGGATTGATGCAAAGAGTTCCAGAGAGGCTTAGTAGCCTGTCGAGGAACATCGCTCTGATATTTCAGGGGCCATTTCCCCTTCAGCTACCTCATTTCACACAAATATTGGCTATGATGCAGGCATGCAGTCATAGTCCAATCCAGAATATGGTTTTGGATTCATTTTCTATATACAGAGGCAGGGCACCAAAATATGCATACACATTAAAAAGTAGAGCACATAAATGCCTAATCGTGGGGTGAACATCCTCCAAAAGAAATCTTGGAAAATCCATGGTCTCGTGAACTCCAACAGATCAAAACCACAATGAGGTCATTTGTTAACGGTGGAAGAAGACAGCTTTTGGCGGGCTTTCATCCCATTTGGTTCTGTTGGATTAATAACCTAGGACTTCTAAAATTCCTAATGGAAGCCAGTTGCTTTCTGATAAAAACAGAAAGGGATTATGCACATTTCATTGTATATGACAGTATTAACTGGAGATTTGAAGCAATGCTGTGGGTCTTGGATGGTTCCCCTGAGTTCCTAAGCTATTGGCTACACATGCTGGAACCAAAAAACAGCCCTTTCCCTGTGATAAGTCTTCTCTCTCATTGGTATAAATTATTTTTCTGGAGTTTTCCAATAAAACTGAAGGCTGCAGAAGCCATCTATTAAAATGAAGAATTAGAAATCAAAACCACAAATTCTCTGATGACTAAAAACCACTTCCAATCATGTATCATCAAATAAATCTGAAAAAATATGTCCCATCAACAGTATGTGCATGTTTCTTTGGAAATGATGTTTCAGACAGTGTTCGCCCATACTCCCTAGTTAATGGAAAGTGTTCGGCATCATGAGTTTAAAAGCTCATTTATTAAGCAGTGTCTAATACATCTGGAAATAGCTTTTTCTGAGGCTAGGCATTACTATCCAATGCAGGCATGTAGCCAGGGGGGGGCTAAGGGGGCTTCAGCCCCCCCCCCCGAAATTCTCAGGGTGGTCCGCGAAAAGACCTTACTGGTACATTATTTAAACTGTTATGTTTATTCATATCATGATCTGATCACCATGCTCATTATATCCCACATTCATGGGGTTATTGGCATAACAATACAAAAGGTTTGCTAGGGTAGACCCTCTTCCACCCAGGTCTCAGCCCCCCCCGAATCAAAATCCTGGCTACGGCCCTGATCCAATGTCTCCTTTTTTTTCCAGTAGGAACTATCCCTTTTTAAAATCAACAGTTAGTGATTTAGAAAATAAAACAGTAAGTAGTTGAATCCCAAATAACTTCTGCAAATACGGCAAAAAATGCCAAAAGGGGGAAGGAACTTCTTTTTTCTTTCATTCATGGTTGGAAACGGGCAGGTTTTTGCTGGATTTTGGTTCTAAGCCCCTACATCAGTGGTTCCCAACCTTTTTTTTTTGACCAGGGACCACTTGAACAGGGAGCACTCTCCAAGATTAGTACCAAAAGGGTTATGAATCAGTTTTTGGGCAACTTTAGATTTGGCTTGGTTATTTGGGGTGCTGATTCAGAAAACTGCATTGGATAGACCACATCAGCTCTAGTTTCTGAAACAGAACATATGCCATCCAGCAGTCGCCATCTGCTCACCCACAGAAAACCACATTTAATAGTCTAAAGCTGATGTGGTAGCAGTAATCTTTCGCGGCTAGTCAGCCTCTCCCTGCCCAACATCCGTGTTGCCTCGGCACTATAAGAGGATTTTACGTGACTTGTCGCTCTCAGTGCTCTCACCTGGTTTCAAAGCAATGATGTAGTAATGGTGAGGCCGTGGAACATATTTTTATACTTGTGTCCCACTGGTGGTCCATGGACTACAGGTTGGGAACCGCTGCCATACATGAATACCAAAATCCATGGATGCTCAACTCCCATATATAAAATGGCATAATGGCAAACAATTCAAACATGTGCCAGAGAGAATCTCAAGATACCTGAAATGGAGGGAGGTTATAAAAAGATGTGCCTAGACATCAGCATAGAACTCGGCACATGGCAAAAATCAGTATTTTTTGGATTAAAAAATCATACAGTAATTGGATAAATCTAAGGCTGCTGAATCCATGGATAAGGAAGGCCAGCTGTATAAATGCATTATGATAGAGACACCCATATGTTCTAGGTCATCATTTCAGCGGGCATCTTTTGCAGGTTTTCCATATAGCATTCACCTAGAAGAATAGACTTTCCAGTTATTCTAGAACCTATGGACTATAAAGAATGTTGTCCATGTTAGAGCCCTGAAGAGGAAGGACGAGAAATTAACCACTATTTTAAACTCAGCTTTTTCCATTAATCTTGCAACTGTTCTATAGTGGATCACAACTCTGTCCTAGTCTGAGAGAGAGTGTGTGTGTGTGTGTGTATGCTCCACATGGACGGATAATTGCCTGTTTCAATTTAGGGAGACCACAAAGTCTCATATTCCAAGTTTGCTAGTGTGCTGATGTAATAGCAACTGTCATAAGCCATTGTGATTAATAGCCAGCACTGTACGAATTAGGGGGAAATAACAGAGTGGGAAGCTCTGGGGCTTTCACCACTTAAAAGAGATGACCTATCAGGAACTATGCTCAAAAGAAGGGAAAACACAACAGTTAGTAACCTCCCACAGCGATGAATAAGATTGAACCAGTGGTCAAAAGTACTTCCTAAATAAGCATATCATGGGGACAAAAGACAAGCACCACAAGATTCAGAGACTTAGCATCAAATGTGTAGTTGATTTTAAATGGCATGGATCCCCTTGCAATGGCAACACCAAGATTCTCAGATGGGCTACAGTTTGATATGTCATAGACCTTGCAACAATTTTGAAATGTCCAAATATAATGCAGAATAAAATGTTTGTATTTATGTGAGTAATACTGAAGATGCAGGGTTATTGCTGTTATTCAAGATTTAGTGCCCTAGCTGTGGAGCCCAGTTTTCTCATTTCAGAACAACAGTGGAGAAAGGCACTACTCCTACCTATACGGTCAGCCTTCGTATTCATAGATTCTGTATCTATGGATTCATCCTTTCATGGCTTGATTTTTGAAAGAACACACCTTGGTTTTGCCATTTTATATAAGGTACATCATTATGAGCCCCCTGATGGTGCAGCGGGTTAAACCGCTGAATTGATGAAATGGCTGACCAAAAGGCTGGCAGTTCGAATCTGGGGAGTGGGCTGAGGTCCCGCTGTTAGGCCCAGCTTCTGCCAACCTAGCAGTTTGAAAAGATACAAATTTGGATTGATCAATAGGTACAGCCTCGGCGGGAAGGTACCGGCACTCCATGCAGTCATGCTGGCCACATGACCTAGGAAGTGTCTACGGACAACGCTGGCTCTTCAGCTTAGAAATGGAGATGAGCACCACCCCTCAGAGCCAGACACAACTAGACTTAATATCACAAGAAACCTTTACCCTTACTTTTACATCATTCTACTATACTACTGGATACAAACTTGATATCCATGAGGGATCCTGAAACCAAATCCCAGAGAATATCAAGGGTCTACTGCATTATAAAGTTATATTACATATGTAACAGTAGTTTTTTTATAATATTATCTTCCAAAGCTTTATTGGAAAGTTTAGGATAGTGTTGGGAATGATCTGCTACTGATCCTCAAATTCTTAAACATCCATAATTATACAACAACAATATATTGAGAGCACATATTTCTAGAGAATAAGGGGTATATAAATAGGAGTATGCCTAACATCAAATTATCATTACATATCCACCCATCACTTTATATCCCACCCTTTTCTCAGACTGGGACACAACGGGGGCTTACCAAAGACAGAAAAACAGACAATACTTGAGATTAAAACAGTATTAAACTAACAACAAAATAGAAACCATTCAAAATGTTACTTTGCACCAAAGATAAAAAGCAACATAGCTTCTTGTTAAAATAATTTTCTAAAAGTTTATTGGAAAAGTCTTCATCTGCTGATGAAAAAACAAGCAAAGAATAATCCATCCTAAATTTTTTAGGGATGGTATTTGAAACTCTGGAATGGGTGATAAATAGGGCACTTCCTCTTGTTCCCAACAGAAATGTCAATGAAGGTGATAGGATAGAAAGAAGGGCCTTTCCTGAAGATCTTAGAGCCTACAGCAGATTTGTGGGGCCATGGTGGTGAAATGGGTTATACCCTTGTGCTGCTGAACTGCTGACCTGAAGGTTGGCAGTTCGAACCTGCAAGATGGGTTGAGCTCCTGTGTGTCAGCTCCAGCTTCTGCCAACCTAGCAGTTCAAAAACATGCAAATGGGAGTAAATAGGTACTGCTTTGGCGGGAAAAGGTAAAGAGACACTCTAAGTAAACACAACCACGAAGTGACAAGGCAGGCTCCTCGGCTTGAAAATTGAGAAAAGCACCTCTCCAGAGTCAGAGAAGAGCATCGCCTCCAGAAGCCAGAAATGAAAGGAGAAGCCTCTGCCTTTGTCTGTGTTTGTGTGTCTCATTGTATATGATTGCAAAGGCATTTAATGTTTGTCTATGTATGTAAATGCTGTAATCTGCTCTGAGTCCCCTAGGGAAGAAGGGTGGAATATAAATAAAGTGTATTTATTTATTTATATGGGAATATAAGATCCGATATGTCCAGAGTCTGTTACATTACTGTAACTCGAACCAAATTTTGCCATTAGACCAAAGTTCATTATAGAGGAACAGTTCTCTAGCACAGTGTTTCTCAACCAGTGTGCCGGGGCACACTAGTGTGCCCTGAACGATCATCAGGTGTGCCGTGGGAAATTGGAACCTCCAGGAAAGGGGGGGGGGGAGTCTAGTGTGTTGAAGTATAAAAACCCTAAGAAACCTGCATTGGGAGGGCCCGCCTCCCTTTCCCCAAGTAGAGACCTCCTCTTGCCTCCTGGAGTTTCTGTGTGGGAAGTTTGGCCCAGTTCGATCATTGGTGGGGTTCAGAATGCTCTTTGATTGTAGGGAAACTATAAATCCCAGCAACTACAACTCCCAAATGTCAAGGTCTATTTCCCCTGAACCCCATCTGTGTTCACATTTGGGCATATTGAGTATTCATGCCAAGTTTGGTCCTGTTCCAACAAGGTTTGAGTCCACAGTGCTCTCTGGATATAGGTGAACTACAACTCCAAAACTCAAGGTCAATGCCCACCAAACTCTTATAGTATTTTCTCTTGGTTATGGGAGTTCTGTGTGGGAAGTTTGTGTCTTTCTGCCATTCCTGCCAGGATATCTATGTTGCGTTCATTGAAACAGTCCCAGGTTTCACACTGAGTGTATAAATACATTTTAAAAACATATTAACTGTATGTATTACTGTGTTAGAGTGTCATTTTGTGTCATTTTGATTGGTGGTGTGCCCCAGGATTTTGCAAATGTAAAAAGTGTGTCGCGGCTCAAAAAAGTTTGGGAAACACTGCTCTAGCATACCAATGCTATAGATTGTATTCTTGCTGACAATGATTAAGGAAGAAGGCTTTTGAGAAGTTTAAATAGTGCTTTCACTATCTCGATAAGGGTATACTACCTGCTCCTCCTCATTGTGCTAGTTCCAATTCCCTATTGAGTTCCAACACAATGCAGGATTGCAAGTTATTTTGCCACTTAAAGATATTCATATAGGCAAATCCCCAAACTCATTACCCCCTGTCTTTCAACACATTTTGAAAGCATCAGTATGCTAATGAAAATTAGCTCTGCCTCTTTCTTTTATCATGTCTAGACAGAACAAGTTTCCCATCCTAGCTGAAAGCAACAGGATGGCTCTGAACAGATGGGCTTATGCTCTGTTCAAATAAATGAGAATAGGGTAATTTGGAAATCAGGGTTACAGAAGAGAGGAATGGAACTAGGAAAAGATAAGTCTGAATTCAGTGGTGGCTCTTGGATCGGGGAGGGAGTGTTTTGCTACATTTGTCAGTGAATACTCTATGAAACAGAACTGCTAAAAGGCAATGTTCAGGTGGGGGACCCCCCCCCCCCCGGTAGAACTCACTGCCCTGGCAAGAAGCCATGCTTGCCACTTACTCTCTGGTCCCCATCCTCACTGGATTTAGAAAGCCTTATTGTAATTCTAACACATATGCCACAACTGGAAATATATGCAAGGAAGAGGAAAACACAAAGCACCCTCTTTCTGAAATACAGATTTTCTCAGTGTAGATTCAAACATCTTGAAAGACTACTTAAAATTTCTACAGACTAGGTTAATTACACATTTTCAGATGTTGGTACATGTTTACAAACCCTCAATATCTTTAGTTTATACGCAAGACACACACATGGTTGTCAATGAGCACTGCTGCTCTGCATCCAAACTGACAGAGATTTTGTTATGTGTTGCACTACCCACTGGAGCAGCAATTGTGAAGCAAGAGTTTTCCACTTGCCTGGTATTTGGTAAAAAGATATATTTTCCTTCTGTCCAGAGTCAAATCTGAGCTAGCATATAATTTAATGAAAGGAAAGATCATACCAGGCAAAGTCAGGCTTAAAGGGTGGGGGAGGAATGAAGAGAGCTTCACTAAAGTTCAAGTTTACCCTCGTCCTTCTGTTTCAGAGCATGAAGAAACAAAAGCCTTTAGCCACAAGAGGCAAAAGGCCAAAAACTACAAAGGAATAAAGATATACCAGGGGAAAGAAAACTTGCAGAAGCCCAGTTAAATTCGCCTAGCTTGAAATGCTGTTCCCATACTTCTCTGAATTCCCTTATGCTCTTGCTTATTTCTTGCGAATTTGGAAGTTTTTCATGGGTTTACATGCAGTGAGAAAAAGCTAAATTTATTCTTGAATAGTGAATCCTGCCTCCAAAAAGCATAATTTGGACCCTTTCTATGCTATCTTTGAGAAGTAGCCAGGGGAAATATCTACTTGTATTAAGACAGTACCTAAAAATTGTAAGGCCAGAAAAGCCAAAGGCTGCAGATATGCCTGGATCCTGTCCTCTGTACAGTACTCGACATTTCTTGCAAGCAAAAACTGCCTCTGGAGCAGTGTCACTCAGGGTGAAGAGCAATAACTGGCCTGAGTCCCTCCGCAGAGGTAGAGAAGATCGGTATATAAAAGTTTTAAATAATAATAATAATACAGAAAATGTTAAGAGGAGAATTATATAATGCAACCTGAGTTTTTTTTTCTTCAGCATAAAACATTGCTTGGAGAACAACTTTAAATGCTAAATATTAGCTTCATGATTTTGTATACAGTGTTCCCTTGCTACTTTGCGGTTCATTTATTGCAGACTTGCTGTTTCACGGATTTCAAAAAATATTAATTTAAAATATATATCATGGTATTTTTGCTGTTTTGCAGGGTTTTACCTCCGCCACTCTCCCTCCTCAGTCCTCCCTCCCTCCAGCCTTGAAGGGCCTTTCCTTCACTTTATTTTAGGTTTATAAAGATTTAAAATAGTTTATACTAGTAAAATAATGTATAAATATTAAAATAAATAGAGCATCCCTACATCGCGGTTTTTCTCTTATTGCAGGAGGTCCTGAAACCTAACCCCAGCAATAACTGAGGGAACACTGTATATATATTACATTTCAACATATGGCAACCCCATGAATTTCATATCATTGTATATATGTATACATCTTTCTGTGAGAGAAAGAGATGAAGGGTCTTAGGCAAGGAATACTCAGAGGTAGACTGCCATTGCCTTGCTCTGAATTACACCTAGAGCACCCAGTGTTCACTAGCAGATCACTATCTAATCAGATCTAACTTTGCTTACTTTCCAAGATCTGATGAAATCTAGTGCCTTCAAGTTACGTATTTTATTTATTTGTTTGTTTATTTAAAACATTTACATTCCACCCTTCTCACCCCGAAGGGGACTCAGGGTGGAGCACAACATAAACGGCAAACATTCAGTGCTGGAACATATAATAAACTATAAACATACAGTACATAAACATTAAAATCAGCCATCTCTACTTTTAAAATAAATTGTTTAAGCCAGTGGTTCTCAACCTGTGGGTCCCCAGGTGTTTTGGCCTCCAACTCCCAGAAATCCCAGCCAGTTTACCAGCTGTTAGGATTTCTGGGAGTTGAAGGCCAAAACATCTGGGGAACCACAGGTTGAGAACTACTGGTTTAAGCCATCTCAAATCAGCAGAGTTAAATTCTTATTTCTAACTTATTGCACATAGGCCCCTTCCACACAGCTGTATAAAATCCACATTGAACTGGATTATATAGCCGTGTGGACTCAGATAATCCAGTTATCTGATTATCTGCTTTAGTGTTCTACGTTGTGTGGCTGTGTGGAAGGGCCATTACTTCCAGGATTACATACCCTGAACAAAGCTGAATGCATGACCTGTTTAAACTGGTTTGAAGTCCTAGCTAAAAGTTATTCAAGAACCTCAGATGCTCTTCACCTAGACAAACTTTCTTCACGGGATTAATGATTGGAAACAAGAGCTATATGTTATTTGTTATTTGATGGAAACTAGGACACATGTGGCCAAGCAGCATCAGCGTGTGGTCCAGGTGGCATAAGTTATCAACAAAGAAGAACATCCAAGCCAAGAGTTGCTGCAGCAGTTTTCTTTTGCCTAAGCCTACTGGGATGACCAAGATTCCACCCCACCTCTTCTCTGATTAAGTAACTGAATGCAAACTCAAGTTGCAACAACTGAATTAATTTGAGGGGAGGACAGAGAAGAAGAAACATTTTCTAAGCAGCTGAAAAAGGTCTGTCCCTAAAAAATGGAGAACGTTGAGACTAGGATAGTATCGTTTCCCTTAGATTTCAGGTAAAATTATATAGCTGAGTGGTAGAGCAAACACTCTGTCAACAGAATGTTGATTCTTACCCAGTATCTCCAAGCAAGGATGGGGGTAACTTCCATTCAAAGCTTCAAAGGGCAACTATTGTGTTATAAGAGGGTCTTGCATATGACAGAAGACCATCTTTCCTAAGCTTTGCTTGAGAGAACAATGACTTTCAAAATAAGTATGCACATTCCACAAAAAACTAAAGAGGGGCAGAAGAAAGGAATCCTGGACTGGATATAGTAAGCTTGCTTACAATATACTTTGACACCACTGAAGAAAAAATAACAGCAGCTGCACAAATTAGCCAACCCTAGAAGAAGAAACGTTTCTTATTTTAGTATACAGTGACAGAAACAGGAAGTACATAATTAGAATACCACAAACATCTCATTTTTGGCAATTTAATAGCTTGCATGTGCCTACATTTTGACAAAGAGGGAACAGATACTGGGAACAGCAAGATTATGTCTAAAGGAGTTCTGCAATATCACATTACTAATTAGATTCTATTTGCAGGTATAGAGCAGGTCTTACCTAAGGGAACTATGAAACACTCAATGGAATGTGGCCCTGCGAGTGACGCCTATGAATTTATAGATTCAAATTAACAAAGAAATCCTCTCCACATTAATAGTTACAGGAAGCTTGCAAAATTCCCACAAGTGATTCAGTTCAGTGTTCAGTACAAACTATCTCAAATTCAATCCTCAGCATTTTCAGTTGGAAAAGATGGCTTCCTAAAATCTTGTAGAGATACTTCCAGTAAGTACTGCAGACATGGACAAGTGGTGTGAGTATAAATCAGGTTCCTCCTTAATTGAAGTGTACCAAAGATGGCTACATCCTAAGTAGTCAAGGGCATTGTAATACTGTTTGGAATTTGCAGAATACACTTTTTTCACCCTCTGTTCTCATTCACTTTGCTCTAGAACAGACATAGGGTACCAACAAGAGGATTATAATGTTTACAGTAAGTAAGAACTATGGCAACAGCCTAATAGTGAGAGATGCACAAAGTGTGGTCCTCCAGATATAGTTGAATGTATCTTCCAGCAACACTAGCCACTGTAGTAACTGATGAGGAATTTTGGGACGTACAGTCAAACAATATTTAGAGGCCACTCATTGCAGTATAACAACAAAAACAAGTTAGTGTTCCTCCCTCTCTCCCCCAACTGCTCCCTGTCACTGGCCAAATGTCCTCCCTCTCTAGCATTCCATCCTAGACATTACACTGAGTTTCTAGTTGTCCTGCCCCTTGATCCCATTCAAGTTTCCCCACACCATATTCACTACACATTATTACTACAGTGGTCCTCAATATCTGTTGGGAGTTTGTTTCCAGGACCTCCAGTAGATGCCAACCTCTATGGGTTGCTCACGTTCTGTTATATCCAAAATAGTATAATGATGTCGTTTATTAACTGAGAAAGTCAAGGTTTGCTTTGGGGTTTTTTTTCCTGGAGGGAATTTTTTTTCAACCTGTGGTTGGTAGATATTCATGGATAGAGAGGGCTGATTGCATATGAAGAGGAGAAGCACATATTTTAAAGAAAAATCTCAACAGTGTGAATTCACAGTATTAATGCCTACATCAAGGATGCTAAAAGAAGTTACAAAAGCAAACAAGTACCGTATATACTCGAGTATAAGCCAACCGGAATATGAGCCTAATTTTATCACACAAAAAACTGGGAAAATATATTGACTTAAGCCAAGGATGGGAAATTCAACACCTACCTACTGATAAATTCCAAAAATAAAAATAAATACCAATAAAATTACATTAATTGAGGCATCAGTAGGTTAAATGTTTTTGAATATTTACATACAACTGTAAGATAAAACTGTCCAACTCTGATTAAACCATTATTCTAACCTCCTTCAGTGTAAATGTGCTTCCAATAATAATAGAGTAAAATAATACATGTAATAAAATAATAATAATATACAGTAAAATAAAGTAAATGGAATAATAATAGAGTAAAATGAAAAATGTAATAATAATAATAACAGAGTAAAATAATAACATTGACGAGTATAAGCTGAGGGAGGCTTTTCAGCCTAAAAAGGGCTGAAAAACTCAGCTTATACTCAAGTATATACAGTAAAAAAAATCTCTGGGTTTGTTTTCTGCCTCTTCACAGCTTTTTCTTTTATCTTCTCCAAAGGACCTTTTCAACAGTTGGGCTCAATTGCTCTCAGACACAAACCTGATTTCTAGAACTATCTTGGATCAAACACAACAAATCAGCATTTTCAGAAAGCAGGATGTTCACTAAACCACTTACGGTACATATTTCAGTAGTACCACCAGATTTCTGAGTCATCAGGCACAAGTTATAAAAATGTATTTTCAGCTAACCAAGGACAAAGCCTATTCCAGATCAAAGGGGAAAACCTTAAGCACTTGACATGTTCAGTAATGGATACAAATCTGGGAAAGAAGTCAGGATTTTAAATTTATTGCTGTTTTTGCATATGAGACAAAAGCAGTTTTAGACATGCTTAATTTCATGGATGCAATGTGAGAACCAAGGAAAAGGTCCATCCCCATTTGTCAATCACTTTTTCAAACTCATCTTGCAATGAAAATTTGGCACAACCAATCAGATTCAGGCTCATTTTACTGCTCTTATCAGGTTGCTACAAAAATGTTTTGTTTCTTTACTAGCAGATCAAATTGATCCTTTTAAATGTTTCCATCAAAAACTCAGTTGGAGGCTAAGAGTTTCCAGTTCATGCTCTTTGGGCACTTTTTAAAGATTTAGCCAAACACACACTTTAAAACTCTCCTGCTCAGTTCTGCTACAAGGCTCTGGCAACAGATTCCCTCTGTGGAAGGGAAGCCAGCACAGCTTTGAAGCAATATGCACAGTATTTGTAAAACTGTCTCTATCAGGGATTCAGAGGTTTATTGTTTTTAATTAACTGAAAATGATAATACAAGAGCATTTCTATTTGGTAGACCATTCCAGCTTCATCAACTACTGGAAATATTCCACTCCAGGAACTGAAGTTACCGTACTTTCAGCAGATTTCAAAATAAACACAGCAACATGATCACACTGCGCAGTAGCCAAATCTAGGTAAAGTTACCAGCCACAGAGCTATATACACTTCGGCACACCCGCTGAATTTTGCTACATGGCACCCACACTGTATATTTGTGAAGCCACAAAACGCCAGGTTCAAGTCATGCATTTGACACCAAAAGAGCAAACCATCAAAACAGGGAGTTTCTTCCAGTCTGTCCTTAGCCCACCTTCCTCTGCATGGATATTGCATTAGGCACAAATAATTATAGCACACAAGATCATTCAAGGATTGGACAACCTTCCAACCACCTACACCTCTCAAGCCTGCCAAAGACCAAAATGTGAGAGCCCAGAGGGAAAGGCTAGGAAGCAGGAGAATGGTGCATGATGAATGCTTCTGGCAGGAATTTCATTTCCTATAAGCTCCCCTTTACAAGTCAGCAGTTCTGCTATAGCCACCTTAAATAATAATAAACAGGCCATCAAGGTGGTAAGGTAAGTCCGAGTTTTTAAAAAATGTCAGAACTTCTCCTCCCAATAGGAGGAGGCCAAAGACTATATTAGAGGAGTTGTCCTAAATGGACTAGTAGAATCTACAGGGGATGTGGGAGCACAAGGGAGAGGACAGACTGAAACTAGATTGGAATAGTGGAAAACAAGCACAAACCAGCCAAAAGACTAACAGTAATGTGTACACAATCAGCCCTACATATCTATAAATTCTGCATCCATAACATGGAAACATTTTTTAAAAATCCAAATGCAAAGCTTGATTTTACCATTTTCTGCAGGAGCTACTACCCCATTGCATAGAAAGGGGCTTGAGCATCCACTGATTTTTGTGACCGGGGAGTTCTTGGAACAAAACCAGTGAATACAAAGGCCCACTATATTCATTAAGACGGGTTGTTTACAGAAGCAAGAAAATGCATCATACTTGCTACATTGTTCAAATTCCTGGAATCAGTACACAAGCTTAATAAATAATAATTGAAAATGTCTGCTTTGCTCCTTTAGATTTCCAGCCTGCCTTTTCACTGAACTCTCATGGTGAGGAATTCCTCCTTTCCCAAGCTAGAGTTTGATGTAAGATAATTGGTTAATTTGAATATAATGCAAAACAATTTAGTGTTACCTGAAAATGAGTTCAGACACACCTCTGACTTACATGTACCCCTCCTCCTCTTGTATAAGTGTCTGGAGGAGTTGGAGAGCCTCAACTTCCATTTCGGATTAATAAACTGCATTTTGCCCAATCTCAAGAAATTATGGTTTGATGAAATGAGTTAACTTCAATCCATAGTTTAAGATGTATCCTGTTTCAACTAACTGTACTTAATCTTAACCATGGATTACAGTATGGGTGTAACACTAAACCATCTAAACAAACAAATGCTCTCATTTTAGAATCTGTATATCATTTTTAAAAAAAATATATCAGATGACATTTTACCCATCACATGATATTTCAATCTCCCCCCCCCCCCTTTCCGTAGTTTTTCAAAACATTTTGTTCCCACACAGAAGGCAAGTTCATTTTTACAGATACATTTGAATTGTGATAAAATAGAATCATTGAGTTGGAAAAGACCTCATGGGCCATCCAGTCCAACCCCCTGCCAAGAAGTAGGAAAATCGCATTCAAAACACTCCTGACACATAGCCATCCAGCCTCTGTTTAAAATCCTCAAAAGAAGGGGCCTCTTCGGGGTAGAAAGTTCCACTACTGAACAGCTCTCACAGTCAGAAAGTTCTTCCTCATGTTCAGGTGAAATCTTATTTTCTGTAGTTTGAAGTCATTGTTTCACATCGTAGTCTGCAGGGTAGCAGAAAACAAGCTTGCTCCCTCCTCCCTATGGCTTCCCTTCACATATTTATACATGGCCATCATGTCTCCTCTCAGCCTTCTCTTCTGCAGGCTAAATATGTCCAGCTCTTAAAGCCACTCCTCATAGGGCTTGTTCTCCAGACCCTTGATCATTTTAGTCTCCCTCCTTTGGACACATTCCAGCTTGTCAACAACTCCCAAATTGCGATGCCCAGAATTGAACACAGTGTGATTCCAGGTGTGTTCTAACCAAGGCAGAATAGAGAGGTATCATGACTTCCCTGGATCTAGACACTAGACTCCTATTGATGCAGGCCAAAATCTCATTGGCTTTTTTAGCTGTTACATCACATTGTTGCTCATGTTTAACTTGTTGTCCCTGAGGAAAAAAAGCTTAAAAAGCCAATGAGATAGGTGTGTCCAGTATTTCCCCATTTACAGGATAACCCTCTTTACTGTATCAGTTTCATGCTCCATCCAGGGGCGGTCCTACAAGATAGGCCAAGTAGGCGGCCGCCTAGGGCGCCATCTGGGAAGGGGGCGCCATCCTGGCCGCATGGGGCGCCATCCTGGTCCTGCCGATGTTCCTCAGAGAGTGCTGCAGCTACCTGCTTTTTGACCCCGGCCTTGTGCGCTGTGACGCCGCTTCTGGGCACGCGCGGAGGTTTTCACGCAGGCGCAGTTGCTCCGGAGCTGAAGTTGAGCGCAGGAGCAACTGCACATGCGCGAAAACCTCCACGCATGCCCAGTAGCTCCCTTTGCCTGTAAGCAAAGCACTCCCTATTGGGCAGGCAGGGAGTGCTTCCCCTCTCCCTTTGTCTCTGCCGCACACGCGCGTTTGCAGGGAAGGAGAAAAGAATCAGTGAAGGAAGTGTAAGTGAAGGAATGAATGAAGGGCTTTCCTGCTCCTCCTCTGTGACCTCTTCTCTCCCTCCTTCCTTCCTTCGGCTCTATTTCTGTCTAGACCTGAGGGGCCTGAGGCTATGAGGAGTTGTGGGAGTTGGAGGCCAAAACACTTAGAAGGAGGGAGGGAGGGCCCAAGTTTGCCTGTATTCGACCTCATTTGAACATTTTGGCTGTTTTTCTATTTACATTTACATTGGGATCATAATTTTGGACTTATGGGAGACTCCTATGAATTATGAGTCGGGTGATAGGTAATATATTCTGATTTTAATGCATTTACATTGCATTTCTTATTGATTATTATACAGTTCTGCTTAATATTGTCATACAATATAACACAAATACAATATAACAATAGAATAATGATATATTTTATATTACATGTAATATTACAAACAATATTGCAGTATAGTGGTATTGTACAAAATAGTAATATATAATATTTTATTTTACTTTATTTTGGGTTATTTGAGTTTTATAGGAGTAATGAAAATATTTAGTAGAGGATAATTTTATTTAAATAAATAATTTTATTATTTTATAATAATAATATAATAGAATGTTACATTATATTATAATGTCAATATATTATAATATAATTATATTGTAATGTAGTATAATATAATTATGATATAATATAGTATGAGTATGGTATAATATATTGTATATACATTGATACAATATGATACTACTAATGGTATTGTGATATTATAATTATATATTTGTTTTACATGGGGGGCGGCAAAATAATGTTTTTTTTGGGGGGGGCACCAAAATAATGTTCGCCTACCATTTAAAATTACCTTAGACCGCCCCTGGCTCCATCCCCCCTTTTAATGGTTAGATTTTGAAAAACTCTTCTTGAGTCATAGCAATGAATCAATTGACTCTTGTGCTAAGAAAGGCCACCCTCACCTTCCTGCGAAGTTAATTTCAACCTGAGTGGAAATCATAAGCTTGGGAAGGAGGGGATGCTTCCTTGTTGATAATAGTTCTAGCACTTGTATTTGCCCAGAGCATGTGGTTGAAAATTCAATTGGGTTTGCTTTTTATAATAACTTACCTAAACTATTTTTCCATGAATTAAATGGAAGAAACTCAATGGCAAAAATTTATTTTGGGAAGAAGGGAAACAAAGTTTCACCTATCCTGCCATAAATCTCATTTTAACACAACCAGTTAGTATTTCACAATAGTGCTTTCAGAAGCTTTCAAGGCTGTTTCCAATTGTATTTTGCCTATCCAGTCCTGAGAAATAAGTACGGAATAATTGGGGAGGGGAAGGTTCTAGATGCACACATCTTTATAATGTCTGAAAGGTCTGGGTAAGTCTGAAATACACATATTCGTAATTTTCTACTAACAGCATGTGTGTGTTTAAATCTTTCCATCAGCTTGAACAAAACAGCTACCAACCATAACACAAGCTTGAAAAGTCTTCAATGAATGGTAAATGCCAGGGTTCTGAATGAACATATTTCATAACATCTCATCGACTACGACTAGAGGTAAGCTCCTGAAATTGTCAGCAGTGAGTCAGTAAACCTTCTCCCAACTTAGTAACGCTCAAACAACAGGGTTTAGCAATGGAGAGGGATAACTGTATAGATTCAGAATGAGTCAGTTTGGTGTAATGGTTAGTGTCAAACTGACCAGGCTTCCAATCTTCTCTCAGCCATAAAACCTCAGTGCAGGCAGTTACAGTCTTTCAGCCTAAGAGGATGGCAATGGTAAATTTCTGACTAAATCTTGCCCAAAAAAAACCATTCAATTGAGCTACCATAAAGTCAGTCAGAAGGCACAAAACTTCAGACCTGCATTGTCTGCTGCCAGTGGAAGCAATTCACTAAGGATTCTTTTATCTCAGGACTCCAATTGATTTATGTCTACAATGAGAATAGATTTAAGCAGATATGGATTCCAGTCTTCAATAACATCCACACATGATTGTAGGGCTATAGATCATGAATGTTATTCAACCTGCTTTGAAGGACAATAAGCACAAGCCTCAATATATTCCCATCTAAACTTTTCAAAACCGGTGCAAAAGCAAGGAACACAAACCTCCGTTTGTCTCTCCCCTTCCAATATTTCTCTGTCTTTTGCTTTTGACCATATTTGGTACAAAGCAACAGAGATCACAGAAGAGTGAATGTTTCAGAGCTATGAATTTTTCTTAACTGCCCTCAAAAATCTCTAAGGGAGATTTGGCACTCAGATCCAATAATACCAAGTGAAGTGGACCATTGGTTTAATACACAAGACTTGTGTATATTTGTTATACTCAGAAGATGCATCTCAACCAACCCACTCCCAAAGAAGTTGTTAACAAGGTATCCCAATGGCCAGAAATGACAATAGGATAGATGTTTGGTTAGTTGTAATTAACCCTTTGTTAGGGTTAATTGATAGTCTATGGTTATAGTGAATACCTAGAATGGTAATGAGGCTCAGAGAAACTCCAAGGGGAGGATCCAAGGGGAAGCAGAACTCTCAAGAAAGTTCCAGGATGCTTCTTTGTGCTCAGTAGCCACAAAAGGGCCATGGCCTTGGAATGGAAATGGAATGGAGTACTTCCTTGGAACAGCTGTGGCAGGATGGCACTCCCGAAACCAAAGAAGAACACAACAGCTCCACTTGGCATGCCATCAATCTGTGTATCACATGCTAGTGAACAATGTTTTCAGTTCTTCTGAACTTTCCTTCAAGAGCCAGCATGGGGAGATGGTTGAGTGTTGGACTTCAGACTCCGGGAGATCAAGGATGGAACACCTCTTTCAGCCTACTACTGATTGGCTTGAGCCAAGTCACACTCTCCTAGACTTGAAGGAAAGAAATGGCAAACCTCTCCTGAATAAGCCCTGCCAAGGAAACCCCACAATCCGTTTGTTTGATTACCAAATCAAACATAACTCAAAAGCACATACAACAAGGGGATTGTTCTTAACGCTACCATGAAGGCCAACCACTTAGAAAAACTAAGGTACCTGCTGGACATGTTTTTGTTCCTCCCTTATTAAGTCCAAAACTAACTGAATGCATACTCTCATTACCTCTGCAACACATTATTTAGTCCAAATAAAAATGTAAAGTGGGCCTTCAGTATCTGTGGAGGTTTAGTTCCTGGGCACCTCTCCCTTGCCCCATAGATAACAAAAACCATTGACACGCAAGTCCCATTATATACAATAGCAAAGTAAAAGAGTGTTATTCATATAAAATGTCAATATCAAAATTTGCTTTCAGGATTGTTTCTCTCTCTCTCTCTCTCTCTCTCTCTCTCTCTATATATATATATATATATATATATGGTAAATGTTTCTCCTTGACATTAAGTTTAAGTTGTTTCCGACTCTGGCGGTGGTGGTGCTCATCTCCATTTCTAAGCCGAAGAGTCAGCATGGTCCATAGACACCTTCAAGGTCATGTGGTCAGATCCTAGGACAAAGGGCCTATATAGAAGGACCCTTAGACATAGATGGCTAAAGACCTTATAAAACTACAGCTCCCAGGATTACATAGCACCGAGCCACAGCAACTCAGTTGTGGCCCCTCAGCTATGGAACTCCCTCCCCAGTGACATTAGATCAGACCCTTCCCTTCTAGCCCTCAGAAAGAAAGTAAAAACTTGGCTTTGGGATCAGGCCTTCGGAGAACAATGCAAAGCAATTAACAGATCTGGAATATATGGAATGACTATGGAATGGCTTGGATTATGACTATGGATGAATATGGAATGTAATATTTTCAAATGTTTGATATGCTTTTAATTTAAATTTAAATTTTTGGAATTGTATTTGTTTCAAGATATGGGCCCCCGGGTGGTGCAGTGAGTTAAACCACTGAGCTGCTGAACTTGCTCACTGAATGTTGGCGGTTCGAATCCAGGGAGCAGGGTGAGCCGCTGCTGTTAGGCCCAGCTTCTGCCAAACTAGCAGTTGAAAACATGCAAATGTGAGTAGATCAATAGATACTGCTTCTGCAGGAAGGTAATGGCACTCCATGCATTCATGCTGGCCACATACCTTGGGGATGTCTACAGACAGCACTGTCTCATCAGCTTAGAAATGGACATGAGCACCACCCCCCAGAGTCAGGCATGACTAGACTTAATGTCAGGGAAACCTTTACCTTTACTTACGGCATTGAATAATTTGCCTCTATGTAAGCTTTTACTGAAGGCACTGAATAATTGTCTCTATGTAAGCCGCCTTGTTCTCTTTTGGGTAGAGAAAGGCGGGGTATAAATAGAGTAATTTTTTGTGTGTGTCAGTAGTGACTTGAGAAACCGCAAGTCACTTCTGATGTGAGAGAATTAGCCATCTGCAAGGATGTTGCCCAGGGCACGCCCAGATGTTTTGATGTTTTACCATCCTTGTGGGAGGCTTCTCTCATGTCCCCGTGTAGGGAGCTGGAGGTGATAGAGGGAGCTCATTCGAACCAGCAACCTGTCAGTCTTCAGTCCTGGCGGAGACGAGAGATTGAGCCTTCTCGGTGGCGGCTCCTTGGTTATAGAATGCCCTCCCTATAGATATTAGATCAGCCACCTCTGTTTTAACATTCCGGAAAAAAGTCAAGACATGGTTTTTGAACAAGCATTTCCAAATGCAGAGTAACTGACATAGGAAAATGGAATGACGACAATGAGACTAGACAACATTTTTAACAAGGAGACACTACGAATTTATATTTTATTTATTTGTTTAGTTTTTATTTATATGTTATGTTTTTAATTGTATTTTTGATATTGTAAGCATTGGATTTTACCCAGTTAACCGCCTTGAGTTGCCTACGAGCTTAGAAAGGCAGTATACAAATACAGTAAGTAGCTAAGTACTTTGCTCTTCGAGGAAGGCCCTCCTTTCGCCCCCTCCATTATCACAGACCCAACGTTTGGGAACGAGGGAGAGAGCTTTTTCCTCTGTGGCCCCTCAACTTTGGAACGCATTGCCCAGCGAGGTTACGTTAGCCCCCACCCTGGAAACATTAAAGAAGAACCTCAAAATGTGGCTTTTCTGTTGCGCTTTTGGAGAATGATCTTACATCTCCCTTGCCATACTCCCCTATAATGGGTGTCCTCATATTGCACTGTCTCTTGCCCACATGAAGGCCTGTCTCTACTACCCTGTTCACGGGGCTCCCTACAAATATATTTTTAATTTTATCTCATCCTTAGTTTTTATCATTGTATCTTGCACATGTGCCTTGCTCAGTGTGATTGTGTTTGTTTTTTCCCCATTGTATTACTTTGCACTGTTTATTATATTGTCCGGGTGGTATGTTCAATTGTAAAACAACTATTTCGACAGGCCTTCAACCCTGCTCTTTTGGCCATAGTTGTTTTATTACTGTTTTAATTGTTGTTCTTATTGATTTTGTTGGATCTGTTGCCATGTTGTGAACCGCCCCGAGCCCTCAGGAAGGAGCGGTATATAAGCATGAACAATAAATAAATAAATAAAAATATTTTACACTTGATTTTTTAATATTTTATTTTAGTTTTATTTTACTGTAATGTTGCTTTATGTTTTTATGTTACTGTATTGAAATGCACTCCTGGGCTTGGCCTCATGTAAGCCGCCCCAAGTCCCCTTTGGGGAGATGGTGGCGGGGTATAAATAAAATTGTTATTATTATTATTATTATAAGTAAATAAATAAATAAACTTTCCCTGCCTATTTGAGAGCAGATGAAACTCGGACGTCTCAGCGGCGCCCTCTGTCTGCCGCAGGCGGGAACTGCACCCAGGTAATCCTCCCTCCGTGTCCTTCCAAATCACAGGCAGCCAAATTGGTAATTGAGCCTGCGACGGAGTATCACCTTCAGCTTCATGGAAAAGCTGATCTGGGCCGCCCAGGGGACATTTCCGGCTGTTTCCGGGAAGCACACAACAGAGACAGGGCCATCCAAGAAGTAAAAATAAAGCAAATCGCCTGGGGAGGGGGGAGAGAGAGCTTTGAAGGCATGCATTGCATTTCTAGACTGTACACAAGCCGATGCACTGAGGGAGAGACTAGTAAATAGCCATCCGTAGAGAATATTCTGAATTAAAGGAGGAAGAGGAGGAGGAGGAAGGGAGGTGGGACTGCATGGCCCGTGTGTATACCAATTCTAAGACTCTTATCCATAATGATAAGGCAATCAGGGCAACTCATGCTGATCCTGCTCTCTCTTCTCCGGCAGACAAGGGAGGGTTGGGAGAGGAACCCCAGTCCTTGCTCGCTTCCTTCCAGCCCTTTTCCTGTCAAGGGGAGAAAAGTAACTTCTGCAAAATCAGGTGGACCAAGGGCTTCCCGGAGGAGCCCTTCCCATCCCAGGAGAGGGGATCCAAGCAGTGAGGAAGGGGAGACCTGAGAAGGACTTACCCGGCCGGGGCTCTATCTCCCTCTTGGCTTTCCCCAGCAGCAGCGGGGCGCTGAGCTTGGGAAAGGCCGCCCCATGATAGGCAGGCAGGCAGGCAGGCGAACAGTCCGGAGCTGACCTCCACGCGGGACGTGGGCGGGTGGGACGGACGGACGCAGGAGGGAGGCGCTGGCGTGGCTTCCTTTAGATCCTCCAGTGATAGTCTATGGTCAACTTTCTACAGTGGACTGTATAGAGCAGGAATGGGCAAACTTGGGCCGTCAGGGTATTTTGGATTTCAACTCCCATAATTCCTAACAGATAATAATTCCTAACAGCATATTTGTCCCCTTCAGGGTGAGAAGGGCAGCATATAAAGGTCGTAAATAAATAAAATTTAGTTATTAGCGGGTTTAATAATCTAGGAATCTTTAGATTAGTTAGTCTATGGTCAACTTTCTACAGTGGACTGTATAGAGCAGGAATGGGCAAATTTGGGTCATCAGGGTGTTTGGGATTTCAACTCCCACAATTCTAACAGCCAATAATTCCTAACAGCAGATTTGATTGCTGAAAAGGATTTAAATGTACAGGTGTTTTTGGTTATTAGGAATCTAGGTTTGCAGCCTCCAGTGTTTAGTCTATGGTCAACTTTCTACAGTGGCTGTATAGAGCAGGAATGGGCAAACTTGGGCCGTCAGGGTGTTTTGGATTTCAACTCACATAATTCCTAGCAGATGATAATTCCTAACAGCAGATTTCATTGTTAGTGGATTAAATTACAGGTATTTCCTCTAGGAATCTTTAAGTCCTCCAGTGTTCGTCTATGATCAACTTTCTACAGTGGACTGTATAGAACAGGAATGGGCAAACTTAGGCCATCAGGGTGTTTTGGTCTTCAACTCCCACCATTCCTAACAGCCTCAGGCTCCTTCTTTTCTCCCTCAGCCTCCTAAGCAGCTGAGGGGGGAAAGGAAAGGCCCTGAGGCTGTTAGGAATGGTAGGAGTTGAAGGCCAAAACATCAGGATGACCCAAGTTTGCCCATGCCTGCTGTAACCCAATTTTCGTTCCTGGGTTCTTAATGTCATTTCCTATTTGGAAATCACAACCTTCTTCAAGCCTTCTATAGTAATGTTTCTCTAGGATCCTGTTGCTTACTGTTTGTAGGTATGTTCTGCTATGCAGCTTCCTTTACTCTATGGTTCCTGAGAAGTTATAGAAGGGGCTGCAGACCACATGCTCTTTCTGCTCTCTCTCTCTTTTGATTATGTGACCCATTGATAGCTGTTTTGTTATAAGAGAGATGCTCAGACCAGATGGCACAGATAAATATCTCAAACATATCTGAAACTGGACTGATAAGTTTTGTACCTGTGCATGCCACAGTGGGGGCCGTAGTTTGGGAAATTTGGGAAATGGGATTCATAACCTTTTTAGAAAACCACTGATCAAAGGGAAAGTATGACCTTGTTAGAAGTCATAACCCTTTTTGAAAAATAGCATTCACCAGCATTCATGCAAGGCAACTAATTCTCTCAGCTGTTAAACTGATGTACCTAGGTATGTCTTTGAACTTCCAGGGACAAGACATGCCAATGCACAAAACATTCAGCAGAGTTTCAGAAGTTGCCCCAGAACATCTACCCTCCCTTAAAATATATTTGCCTTTAAATCATGCTCTTAAGAGACAAAATAAACAGTCTTCTTGAAAAGTATCAGAGTTCGTTTATTCACAGGACTTCATGTTTACAGCATACAGGAACTTTGCTTATGAATCCAGTTACAATAGGACTTTGTAGAAGTTTCTCAGTATGGCTTCTACTCTAAGAGTCAAATGGATTTTATCTCAACTGAAATCTAAAGCAAACACAGTTCTAAAATGGAGTCTGGGCCCTGAACATGTCTAGTTCTGATCACATGGTCTGCAGCCTCTCCCACAACAGATTGCGTAAATTTGCAAACCAATACACATAAACAATACAGTAGGCAATTATATACATAACAAATAACTAGTGGAGGCTTGAGAAGGTTGCTATTTCCAACAAGATGCACCTCGAGATGTGGACTTGCAGGCACGTTGGCATTGTCCTGGAGGTGTGGTGGTACTATGGACTAAACCAGAACTGACAAAATGTACATGGTGGTCAAAATCAAAAATACCAAAATCTAGTGATGAAATGCAGGACTTTCTAGAAGTCAGTGAAGGCTGTAGTCCCAGTGTAAAGGAAATACCAGATATTGACAATAACTGAAGTTGGATACAAAACAGAAAGTCAGCACCCTTCATGAGGCTTTCTCTATCACTTTCTATGACTCACTATCTGACTATGCAAAATAATACACGGGGTCAGGCAGGTCAAGGACAAACATCTCCTTAGTACTGGCCTTCTGGCTTCTTGCACAGATCAGTGTTTCTAAACCTAGGGGTAGGGACCCCTGGGGGGGGGGTCGCAAGGGGGTTTCAAAGGACTCACCAAAGACCATCACAAAACACAGTATTTTCTGATGGTCATGGGGGTTCTGTGTGGGAAGTTTGATCCAATTTGTCATTGGTGGGGTTCACAATGCTCTCTGATTGTAGGTGAACTATAAATCCCAAATGTCAAGTCTATTTTCCCCAAACTCTACCAGTGTTCATATTTGGGCATATTGAGTATTTGTGTCAACTTTGGTCCAGATCCAGGCATGTAGCCAGCAATGGGGGGCTAAGGGGGCTTCAGCCCCCAATTCTCAGGGTGGTCCGCGAAAAGGCCTGACTGGTACATTATTTAAACTGTTATGTTTATTCATATCATGATCTGATCACCATGCTCATTATATCCCACATTCATGGGGTTATTGGGATAACAATACAAAAGTTTGCTAGGGTAGACCCTCTTCCACCCAGTCTCAGCCCCCCGAACCAAACTCAGCCCCCCGAACCAAAAATCCTGGCTACGGCCCTGTCCAGATCCATCATTGTTTGAGTCCACAGTGCTCTCTGGATGTGGGTGAGCAACAACTCCAAAACTCAAGATCAATGCCCACCAAACCCTCCCAGTATTTTCTGTTGGTCGTGGGAGTTCTGTGTGCCAAGTTTGGTTCAATTCCATCGTTGGTGAAGTTCAGAGTGCTTTGATTGTAGGTTAACTATAAATGACAGCAACTACAACACACAAATGACAAAATCAACCCCCCTCCCCAACTTCACCAGCATTCAAATTTGGGCATATTGGGTATTTGTGTCAAATTTCATTCAGTTAATGAAATACATTCTGCATATCAGTTATTTACAATCCAATTAATAACAGTAGCAAAATTACAGTTATGAAGTAGCAACAAAAATGATGTTATGATTGGGGGTCACCACAACATGAGGAACTGCATTAAGGGGCCGTAGCATTAGGAAGGTTGAGAACCACTGGCCTAGATCCAGACTTCTACTCAAATGTTCCTGTTTTTAATTTCTTTCTTGTTTCTGTGAAAACAGCATTTTACTTTTTTAAAAAACAAAGATTTTACAGTTAGCCTACCCTGAAAGTTTAGGCTACTCCCTGCCGGAGAACTCCAACTACACCAATTTATAGACATTATTCAGCTTTTTTCACATTTCCCTCCTTTTTTGTGATATGAAAAAAGACAGGCATGAAAGGCCTACAAATTGACTCTATAAACCCATCAAGTTCTCAATGATGCAGCACAATTTCTCAACAAAAAGCCTTGTCTGAAAGCATCTTTAGAGCACAATTCAGCATCTTCAAAATAAAACAAATTCTAAAAATAGTGTTAATGAAACCAGATCTAGGGCACTTCTAACACTCCATAAAACTATTCAGCCCGAGGATTAAGGAACAGAAGGAAAGCCCAGGATCCCACCAGAGATCCAATTTATTCAATGTTTTGGTCTTATAGTAGCCAGCCAAACAGTTGTGAAATAGGATAGGACTGCCGTAGCACATGACTCAAGATATGTCCAGAGGGTTATCAAGAGATCCCATATCATTGTATCTTAGAGCTGAAAGCAGCCACCAAGGGTCAGCTAGTCCAATCTCCTGACATACAGAAATGTGCAGCTAAAGCACTCTGAAGGGAGTGCCTCCAACCTCCTTGCCAAAGAACAAGATGCAATCCTTCAGGCAATTTTTTCAAGTAAAGTGCTTCTCCTGAGGTTTAGATCTCTTTCGATGCATGTTTTCATCTGTGGAGCAGCAGAAAACAAGCCTGCATCATCTTTTGCATTTTTGCTATGATTTCACATCTCAGTCTCCTCTTCTTCAAGAGGGCCCTCTAAGTTGTAACTCATAAGAGGAACATAAGGGGTTCTTGTTTATAAAGCTGTTGTTCTCCCAACCCCGGAGGTCAGCTGTGACCAGCAGTGCTGCAGAATTCAAAAAGGCATGAATGGAAAGTGAAAGGGAGAAACGTGCCAAGAGGAATCGGGACCGGGATCACCTTCCACCTGGAAATCGATGTCCTCACTGTGGAAGGACATGTGGATCAAGAATAGGGCTCCACAGTCACCTATATGTCCAGCACCAAGATACTACAACGAGGGATCGCCTAAGTAAGTCCTCATAAGACTTGATTCCCAAATGTACTACTGTTTCACTTGATCTGCACACTATGACTGATGTCGATGCAGTCTTGTTTTACCACCACATCTCATGCTTCATTCATATTCAGCTTGTAGTTTATTAAGAGCCTCAGATCCTTTGACACATACTACTTTGAAACCAGGTGTCACCCATCCTATGTTGGTGCATTTCATTGTTCTTGCCTAGATGAAGTACAGTGTTCCCTCGCTACTTCACAGTTTGCTTATTGCAGACTCATTGTTTCGTGGATTTCAAAAAATATTAATTTAAAAATATATACAATTGTATTTTCACTGTTTTGTGGGGTTTTGCCACCGCCGCTCTCCGGGGCACTTTCCCTCCTCAGTCCTCCCTTCCTCCAGCCTTGACGGGCTTTTCCTTCATTTCCTTCCCTTTATTTTAAATGTATAAAGACTTAAAATAGTGTATAATTACTTAAATAATGCATAAATATTAAAATAGAGCATCCCTACATTGCAGTTTTTCACTTATTGCGGGAGGTCCTGGAACCTAACCCCAGCAATAAGTGAGGGAACATTGTACTTTGCATTTATCCCTGTTGAAATTCATTTTGTTAGTTTTGTCTCAGCTCTACAATCTGTTGAGAACTTTTTGAATTCTTTCTCTCTGAGTTATCCTCCACCTCCTCTAATTTGGTGTCAGCTACAAATCAGCTAAGCATGCTTTCCAGCTCTGAAGTCCCCAACTTCATTCCATGCCATTTTTTTTACAGCAAAGCAGAATGTTTTTGTAGGAAACCTCCTTGCAAAGTGTTCAGCAACAGACATGTGGATATTGGAAGCTGAACCTAGTTAGTCATGAACAATTTTCTTCTCACCTTTTGCAACTCTAGCAGGCAAAGAGCTGAAGGAGTGGAAATACAAGCTGTTTGAGGTATGAGAAAAGTTATGGGGATGGTAAACTTTATGTTTCAAAAAGTCTCAAAAGAAATAGACAGGCTTTTAATCTCTTTTGGAATAAAAAGAGAATGGATCTTCCGACTCAGTGGCAGGAGACACCTCTTTTATTGCAGACCAAAAGGAAACAAGTCAGCAGACTGGAACTAATGTGAGGCAAGTGGTCAAAACCACTGGTCTTGATGGATGTCCATGTCCAACTAACCACAGGAAAGGATATCTTCACAAAGCAAGCACCAGTCATACGAGGGCGGGTCAATAAGTCCGTGACTTTTTGAATGAAACACAGGTTTTTGGATAAAAAATCATTTTATTTTTCAACGTAGTGTCCTTTGAGCTCTATACACTTTGTCCAATGTTTCTCCGATTTTTTTATCCCTTACAAAAAATAAGATTTTTTGAGGTCATTAAAATAGGTATTTGTTTGTAAGATGATTTCATTGTTGGATTCAAATCTCTTTCCGCTGAACCATTTCTTCAGGTTTGGAAACAAGAAATAGTCACCCAGGGCTAATTCTGGAGAATAGGGTGGATGAGGGAGCAATTTGTATCCCAATTCATGAATTGTTGCCATGGCAACTGCACATGTGTGCACCCTTGCATTGTCCTGGTGCAAAAGAACTTTTTTCTTGGCCAAATGCAGTCGGGGTTTTTTTTCAAATTCTCATTAAATCGACCCAATAAGTTGGCATAATATTCGCCATTGATTGTTTTACCTTTTTGAATGTAGTCAATGTGGATTATACCTCATGCATCCCAAAAAAACGGTCACCATGATGACTTTATTGGTTGACAAACCCACCTTGGCCTTCTTTGGCGCCGATTCACCCCAAGAAACCCACTGTTTTGACTGCTGTTTGGTCTCTGGTTTGTTGTGGTGGATCCATGTTTCGTCCACGGTTACAAAACGGCCTAAACACTCGTCCATATTATGGTTGAACAACACCAAACACTCATGCAAAATTGTCACATGATTGTGTTTGTGGTTGATTGTGAGCAAACATGGCACCCATCTTGCGGATACTTATTCATGCCCAAGTGATCATTTAAAATTGAAGCCACTGAGCCTATGGCTTCCACAATCTCTTGCACTTTCAATCTCCAATCGGCCAACACCATATCGTGAATTTTTAAGATTGTTTCGGGTGGAGAGACCTCAACTGGGCGTCCAGAACGTTCGGCATCTTCCGTGCTTGTATGGCCACAACAAAATTCAGTAAACCACTTTTTACCATTGATATTGATGGTGCAGAGTCCCCCATAGTATTTATTAAGCTTAGCCTTGGTTTGAGTGACGGTTTTTTCCACAAAAATAATGCTTAATGAGCACACAAAATTCACTTTTTTCCTTTTTCTACTCAAATAACACGGTAGTCTGCTATCAATGGCTGTCAAACACAAACTAAATGACACAGCTTGTTCAAATTTTGACAGGAGTCAACTGACAGATGCCTGTTAACAGGAGCAATGTTGCCCTTTCAGTTAAGAGGCAGGAAATTCAAAAAGTCACTGACTTATTGACCCGCCCTCGTAATATGGTATTGGTTCTTATACACAACCACAGTGATCCAGGAGCATACTTTTGAGCTCCCTGATGGGTTTTCAGCAATGCAGCAAGAATCTTCTATTACATATTGTTTATTTATTTTCAAGTGGCAAAGCTCTTTAGAAGACACAGCAGCAGCAACAACCACCACCACCACAACCACAACAGCAACCTGCCATTTTGAATGGGAGTGTTGGGCTTCATTTGAATTCAAAGAGTAGCTCTTCCTAGCAAAATTAGGTCAGCCCCATCCCCTCTTTGTTTTAGAAAGAAGCTTAAAACATGGTTCTGGGACCAGGCATTCGGACAACAGGTTTGGCAGTAATCACAATGTTGGAATTCTGACAATGACAGGCTTTGGACTGAGTTGCCGGTCACTAAATCAGATTTGGATATGGCTATTTGATGAATAATAATGTTTTAAATGTATTTTAATCTAATATTTTTATCTTTGTATAATGTTATTTGTAATGTGGTTTTTGTATGTTGTCAGCATTGAATTGCTGCCATTGCAAGCCGCCCTGCGTCCCCCTTTGGGGGTTGAGAAGGACGGAGTAGAAATGATGGAAATATAAATAAATAATGAATACATTAGGCTAGTATTTGGTATTTTAGTTTATAACTGGATCTGGAATGGGAATTACTGTATGTGGTTCTCCAAATGTCAGTGGACTGCAATTCCTTGCAGACCTGGCTAATGGTGGGGAATTCTGGGAGCTGTAGTCTTACATCAAATAGGTGAACTCATACTCTAGACCAGACCTGGGCAAACTTTGGCCCTCCAGGTGTTTTGGACTTCAACTCCCACAATTCCTAACCGCCTACCGGCGGTTAGGAATTGTGGGAGTTGAAGTCCAAAACACCTGGAGGGCCAAAGTTTGCCCAGGTCTGCTCTAGACATTTAGCTGAAGAAAGCCCTCAGAAGCCACAGCTATTAATGCATTACTCCGCATACATTTACAAGCTGCTTAACTGTACTCAGATTTGCACGGCCATACGCCACTCATAGAATTAAGTACTTACATATGTCTTTGAAGCACCAGGCATTAGAAGAATTAAAGAATGCACAATTAGTTTTTACTCTTTTTTTTAAAAAAAAAGTCCTAATACTGTACTGTATACATAAACAAAACCTACATTTGATAGTATCTTACACAGATCAGTTGTGATTCCTACTCTCTAAAATCTAAACATTTAGAGTTTTTCCAAATATAATACTTTATTTGAAAGCCAGGTCACATGACTGAAAAAGAGCACAATTAATTTATGCGAAGACTGAAGCAAAGTAAAGATCCTGCTGGATATTCTTGTCTCCAATAGCAAGAGCGTGTAGGGTGGGGGAATCCTAAGAGGGAGAACATTTCTAAAACTGTGATTATGCCATAAAAGGGAATTGTTTTCCTATGCCGAGTGTTCTGCAAATGCTTCTGTATCAGCCTTGCTAATCAAAATTGTTTGCTAGATCAGTTGTCAAAACAAAGGAATGTGAGTATTGTTAAGCAGAGGACAAAGGTGCCAATTGTGAATGGACTGTGGAGTTTCTGTGCCAGGCTGCCGGTTGCCTCTGACAAAGAAGTTAAACACCATGTTGTAGGGAAGGGATGGAGCAATGAGGCATGGCCAGCTTTATAGGCAGGAGGCTTATGAGTTTCTTACATTGGCCCCACTGTGGTTATTTACATCTTCTATTTAATCTTTCTTCAGGACTGACCAGAGGAGGGGGGAACAGGACTCTAATTTCACTGTTGACATAAATGCAGTCGCAATCCATAATTAAAACAATTATGATTAGTAGTAGTAGTAGTAGCAGCCCATTCTTCCTCTCGAAAAAAAGAGACTCAAAGCAGTTTAGTGTACAATCAATTCAATACAACTGAAAATCTAAAAATATACAAACATTAAAATAGAATTAAATGGTATTTAAAAAGCAATTAAAATCGATTAACAAACCTATTTATAGATTTAACCACGACACGACCTGACTTGATCTTAAAACTTCCTTTTTAAAAGCCTGCCTGAATAAAATGGTATAAAATGTGCCTTGAGCATCCATGGATTTTGGTATCTATGGGGGCCTTGTAACCAAACCCCAGATAATACTAGGGGCCCACTGTAAATACATGCAAAAACTGGAAGGAATAAGAGTACTTAATCTGGCTACTATACTGTTGTTGCCAGCAAAGATTTTGCTTCATCTGGAACATAATTAAAGCAAATACTATTAAATCACAGATGCTAACAAATTCCATTAAAGCAATATCCTGAGTTAACCCTACCCCTCACCCCCCTTTAACCATTCACTGAGACTTCAATGGGAAATCACTAAATTCTATGGAATCCAGACTATAAGGAGTAGGAAGCCTATTGCGAAAGAGCTGTGTGGTTTCAGAGCCTGCCCTAGGGCCTCGAACTCATGGAACTGTGGCACTCTAGAATGTAGCTGAATGATTAAACATGGAGCTATGCAACCCAGATCTTTTGTAACACCAACCTGTACATCAAAGCTGCTGCTTCAGATTTTGTTGCACTACAACTCTAATCATGTCTGAACACTGACCCGGCTAACTGGAATTGATGGCGGATGAAGACCAACAATAACTGAACTCAACAGCAGCTAATAACGTCAAGATCAGTAGAGTATTGAATCCAGTCTGGGTATTAGTCTGATCTTGCAAGGCACAATCAGCTGCATTTAATGTATTTTGAGGAAATGGCTCAGCAATTCTTTAAAAGTTTGGAGCAAAACATAGTGACTGTTCCCTTTGAATGTAAGCCATCATCATATTTGCTTTGATACCTTACAGAGTCCCATCTTCAAATCAGGCCATCTATGGTGTTTTTCCTGTTAGGGAGGGGGAAAGTAAAATACTCTATGGAATAGCTGTGAGAGGTGTATTTATAGGGCTAAATCTGAAATGCTAATGCTAAACCATAAATTGCAAATTATCCTAGACTGATGACTAAAAAAACTGAACACTGGCGATACCGAAAGGGGTATTAGGTTGGCTCTGCCACAGTCTTTGACACTAACAGATAATATGAGATGGGGTAAAACTCATTAGACGCACTAAAATACACTTTGTATGGGATAGCAGTATGAGGTGGAAATGGAGAAGAAATTGCCATTCTTTGCCTAATGGTCTTCATCCGTCTGTTTGCTCATTTGTTTAGTATGGGTTCAGCAGATGTGAAAGAGCAGAGGCATTGAACAAATCTGTTAAATGATATAACACTTACTATATTCTATTCAGAGTTTCTTATTGCAATAGGTAGCACACATCTGTTTAGTCCAATCAAGAAATATCAAGAACACTGCTTGGAAAGTCCTTTTAAGCTATTATCCTCCCAACCCTGTCATATGCCTGTAAAATGTAGATTGTCTACAGACATCACACTCAACTCCTGGAACGATTCCATCAGTGTTGCCTCTGGAAAATCCTGCAAATCTCTTGGAAAGACAGGCGGACAAATGTCAGCATGCTGGAAGAAGCAAAGACCACTAGCATTGAAGCGATGGTCCTCTGCTATCAACTCCACTAGACTAGCCATGTTGTCCAAATGCCCGATCACTGTCTCCCACAGCAGTTACTCTACTCCCAACTCAAGAATAGAAAACAAGAAAAGAGATTTAAAGATTGGCTTAAAGCCAACCTTAAAAACTGTGGCATAGACACAGAGAACTGGGAAGCCCTAGTCCTTGAGCGCTCTAACTGGAGGTCGGCTGTGACCAGCAGTGCTGAGGAATTTGAAGAGGCACGAATGGAGAGCGAAAGAGAAAAATGTTCCAAGAGGAAAGCATGTCAAGCCAACCCTAATCAGAACCGCCTTCCACCTGGAAACTGATGTCATCACTGTGGAAGAACATGTGGGTCAAGAATAGGGCTCTACAGTCACCAACGTAACTACCGCTAAGACTCTACACTTGGAAGGCCATCATACATGGACAATGAGGGATCACCTAAGTAAAAATAAGTAAAATTCTACCTTGAGATATTTTATAAAACTCTGTCAAAGTGTCATCAACATGTCAAAAGACCCCATCTCTTTCCTGAATGCTTCCTGTCATGAAGAACATAAACTATATTTCAACGTCGCAAAGGATGGATTCAGTACAATCCATCCTCTTGGATATGTTACAATTACATTTTGGAAATGTGTAATTTAAGAACATTTTGTTTTTATTTTCTGCTTTTCTTGTGCATCACGAGAGCAATGATGTCAACACTGGACAAGTATGCATCCTTCTATTTTAGGGATTTATGCTTCTGTAAGACCTAGTTAGTAATTTGATGGGTAACTGCCAAGGAATACCAAGAACCATAAGCATTCTTTTTCAAAGGAAGCCCATAGCAAATCACTTTCAAGTATTCTTTGCCTAAGAAAATCCAATAAAATTCATGCATATTCTCCAACATTTTACAGATGAAAACTGGAGCATGTGACCAAGCAACATCAGAATGTGATCATAATGTCAAAAATTATACATGAGGAAGAAAAAGCAAATTAGGGGAGGTTGCAGTAATTTTCTTTCAACTGAGCACATAAGGAAGGGCAAATGTTTCACTTCTTCCCTCCTCCCTTCTTCCAAAGTTAATAGACTGCAAATGTCTTTTGCACTTTGAAATGTATTTGCAACATTTAAAATAAGCTGCAGATAAAGGGAGAAAGTGAGAAAAAGAGAGAGAAATTGGGACATTTTCAAGGCAATGGAAAATGAGGATGCCAAGACCACCCAGGGAGCTTCATATCTGTACACATTCAAACCCAAAATTGGTGCCACCACAACTTTGGGAAACATTGTGGCTAAAGAATAGACAAAGACACAAGTCCCATTTCAAGACAACTCAGCTTTGCATGTCTGTTTCAGACTTTTCTCTACTTTTCCTTTCCTAAAAAATGTTCACAGGATGTTTCATTTTCCAGAGTCCTTCTCCAGTACCACAAAACATTACAGAAGAAAAATACCACCATAGCAGAATGTTCCTCATTATTGAAATCTGGATTGAGCAAGCAATTCCACATCCAATCCTGGCTGAACGTTACCTTCTCTTTCCCAATAGTTTGTATGCATTTCCAGTATATCTGTTTCCATTTAGTGAGTTGCTCCCCAAACCTCCAGATTTCATTTTCTAACAAAAACATAGAAGTCAAGACAAGACTGAAAAGAACCAACTGACTGAAAAGCAGGTAAAATTGGGGTGATATCCTTTTATCCCATTCAAATGCAACACAGTCAGCCCTCCACATTTACTTCAGTTTGGAAAACAGGCCTCCCATGAAAGTGAAAAAACACATATACAGAAATTACTATTTTTATTACCTCTCAGGAATTCAGGGTCTTTCAGCATGACTCTGCAGTCAACTTCCACTGAAATCTAACCATAGAATCACACTGGGAGACCTAGACATTGCTAGAGAAAACATTTTAAATCAAATATGTGAATATTCAAAATTGCAGCTGTGAGGAATGACTGCATGACCCTCATCTCCACAGAATTGATACATGCAGTCTCAGTTATACAGGCCAAAGAATGATGGTGCATGGTTCCATAGCACCAAACCATGTCCATTAAAAAGCGAAGTGAAACTGCACAAATTCTACAATATAGATGCACCCCAAGATGTGTGTACATGCACTTCAGGAGAAATACAGTGTATACATTTTCAAAAGCTATATTCTTTTGCTGTTGTTCCATCAAGACACTTTAAAACAACTTCCATAGGAAAAGGGGAAAGGTTTCATTTTACTTGTTACTCAAAGTCTCTCACGTTCCCTAACACTAACACACACAAACACAAAGATTATAGGCTACTAACCTATTCCTGTAATTCACAATTTGCCATTCACAGGCCATTGTTTTGTTTTGTCAACAAAATCATATGCATCCCACCCTGGTTTTCCTGGATACTACCTGCTTTCCTATACTAAAATGACCTACTTAGCATGTGGTACACCATTTCCTGTGGAAGACTTGGCTTGACTTACAGGAATTCCTCTAAATTTAACATTCCTGAAGAGGTGACAAAGGCTTAAGGAAATATGGTTCTTTTCATTTAGCATAAAGAATGCTGAGATGGAAAATACTCTTTATATGGAAAAGATAACGTTTATGTGTCGCCTGTAATAAAGCAGGTGATATTTTCAGATGAGATTCACGAAGCTGATGAAGACTCTAACATTTTCCCCATATGTCTCATCTCTTCCTTGATCTTCTCCCAGGTGGTTAATTTTTTCCTGTCTGATGGGCTCCAAATACCCGGGGGGGGGGGGGGGGCAGTTGTGGGTTGGATTTGCATGTGAGCTGACAGCCAGTGGAAGATTTCAGTACTATATTTGCGTCTTCATCCTTTCTGTAAATGACTACTCTGGCTCTGTTGATAGGAGTCACATGCATTTGCTATGTATTAACTATATGGAATTAATCAAAATTCTGAAGGTAGTCAGTGTTGCTGGAATAGTGTGCCTTCTTGCCCTTAGCACATAAACCTGAAGTGAAAACACAAACTGGTTTTACTAAAGTGGGAAGAATTGTCAGTTGCTCACCTACAGACCATGACTGTAGCTTTATAGTATACGATGTACTGAGACATGTCACAGCATCTATCACGCCTTTTTCAATCTTTCCCAGACATTCCTTTCTCACTTATTGTGAGACCAAAGTCAAGTTAGATACACAAAATAGAAAAGACTAATAGGGCTACGAAGTGGGAGTTGCAAAGGCTATTATCTCCTCTCCATTTCCACCATGACATTTAGAAGTACAGTCGGCTTTCCATATCTATATATTCCCTATCCATGGATTCAACCATCCATGGCTTGAATGTTTTTTAATCCCCAAAACAAATCTTGTTGTTGCCATTTTATATAAAGGACATCATTATCTTACTGTATATAATGAGACGTAAGTATCCACATATTTTGATATCCACGGGGTTGTGGGGTTTTTTTTGCAATAACACTTCAGCAGATACCCAGGGACTACTGTAGATTCACAGATCTGAGTGAAAACTTGAAGTATTCATCTTAATCTTCAGCTCAATCAACCACAAAATTCTCCACTATATTGAATGGCAACTACATGAGTGCACACAGATTTTGGATGTCAGTAGAGCATAGCCGTAATACGTTTGTAACAGATTGTGATGCTTGCCAGGAGTGTTTTTAATGCATTTGCTGCTCATGTTCAAAAATGAAACTAAATGGCATTTGAGAATAACAGGGGATGTGTAGCAAAATGTTGTATTGATTAGGATTTCAGCCATCCATAACTGGTTCCAGAATATTTCATTCATTCTGATAGATTGAATGGGTTAATCCCTCTATGGCCTTCCTTTCTTTCTCATGCCTGCTGTCTTCAGCAAAAAAAACCCACACCATATTTCAGTTTGTCGTAGTCATAACCCTGATGTACAGATTCAGAAAAGCCATTGATTTTCCTATCACCAGTGAGAGTGGGAACAATAATACTCACCTTGATCCCTTTATGCTATTGCCTTCTTTGCCCTCCTAGCATTATAGCATAGTTATCAAAAGTGAAAGAAGGCCTGACCTTCTTGTGTGGGCTCCTCCATGAACTAGAGTGAAGACTATCTGGGGATGAGCGGAACTGGTTTAAATGGATTTTAATGTATATTTTGTATTAACAGTTTATGCCTATGTTTGTATTTTATATTGTATGTTTTTGTATTATTTTGAATATGTGGAAACTGCTCTGAGTCCCCTAGGAGAGATAGGGGAGTATATAAATAAAGTTGTTGTTATTATTATTATTATTAGCCCCTTCTCCAAAATGTATTAGACAAAATTGGACCACTAAGTTTCCTATGTAGTTGAGCTTCTGCAGACATTATCAGTCAGAAGTTGACTAAATGATCCTGTACTAAGAAATATTAAGACAGTGATTGCCATTCCTACAAATTAATAGACAACCTGTAAGGACCATGTAAATAAGCTACACTGAATGACAAAGATGGCACTTCTACATACACTTGTAAGACCCTTCATATTTAAGGATTCTTGAATGACAATAGATGGGAGCAATTTTTGCCTTCCTGTTGCAAGCAGGCAAAACCAACCTGCCTACTAATGTTGAGGCCCTTTGACCTTACAATTAGTTCTGGGCTCCTCACATTAAAACCTGGGGCAAATTGCCTTTATCTTATGCTATTTGTATAATCCACATATTTCAAATCACTGCACACTTCTCTGTTAACATCTTATATTGTTTGTTATTTAATTCATTAATATCCCTGTACCTTATCATTTGAGTTTCACATGCAAACAGGCAGGGACAGTGTGTCACTTGATACATTTTCAATGCCCACATGTTTGGTATGGATGTCATAGACAGGAAAAGCCTACAACTACAGCCCTTTATGTGCATATGTTCAGATCTCCATGCATTCTCTGGATGTATAATTCTCTACTAAATAGGGTGTCCCTGCACACCTTATGGGTCAGGAGTAATGGTGTTTGTTATTCATTCATTCAGTCGCTTCTGCCTCTTCGTGACCTCAAGGACCATCCCACTCCAGAGCTCCCTGTCAGCCATCACCTCCCCCAGGAGTGATGGTAGGCAAGTCATATTCTCTTAGTCTTAAATAAACACAATAACTATCCTCTTCTGAATAAAGGCACATAACAATACAACATTTACTCTCTAGTTTAAAAATATTATTTCTATATTACCATCTTATGTAAATAGGTTAAATATGCTTTTTGCAGGATACAATCACTTTATATATTCATTTCCTGCTTAGTATATGCCAAAGGAACACCTTAATATGTGTCAGTTTATTTTTAGTCCCTATCCATAGCAATACCTACAAAGGGACAAGGGAAAATACTCATGTTTCTGACACCTTGTCTTTTTCCTGTATCGGTTTGCTTTGCTTTGTTTTACTGTTGTAAATCCAGAGTGAAGCCTTCTGGTAATGATTTTTCCTTGTGCAGTAAGTCAAGAAAGATCTCCAGAACAGATATTATTCTGTAATAGTTTTAACAGAAGAAAATTTTAAAAGGCATATAAGCATCTTAGCATAACGCCGCAACTATGTACAGGTCCAGGCCAGTACCGACCTGTTTAATTGGAACAATCTTGCGTTCATGGCTTGTCTTCCTCTGCTTACATTCTCAGATGTGCAGGGAAGGCTGTTCCCATCATGATATGACTAGATGACTTCTTACATTCTGCTGGAGAAAAACATACTCATTGTATAAAACAGCTCATAGTTGTTGAAATCTATTTTTTTCAAGCCAATATGTTTGACGCGAGCAGAGGTGGAGAGCTGCAAAGGGTCCATATGCCACACCTCTCCATTCTCCATTCTCCTTCCTGGGTCACATTTGAAGTCCCTCCATCAGACTTAACTGTGGTTTCATTTAAGAACACTGTGGGCTAAAACAAGGCATCCATGGCCTTTTGGAAGCATGATTCTTCATTTTCAACTCTCCTAGTAGAAAAAGGTTTCCCCCTGACATTAAGTCCTTTCCCCTGCTCTACACAGATCTCCCTCGTATCTTTCCATGTTCAGTGCTGGCTTTAGTTGGCTTTCTGCCTGCCTCTTTACTTTTCCTGCTACTTAAAACACATTTACAAGCAGTATGGCCTTACCCACTGCCTGTTAAACGTAAAGTGATCCTTTGTGAACTTTTTGGATTATACAATTCTTTACAATTCTTTACAATTCTTGACTGGATCTTTGTGTTTTTTTCTCATCTGCTAAGCCTCCCAATTTGACCTGATTATGCTAAAACCCTATGTCTGGCCCAGGTTCTTCCTATCTTTTCATGTTCAGTACTGGCTTTAATTCTATCTCTGCCTCCATCCTTTGTTTTTTCCTAACCTGGAATCACAATAAACACATTCCCCAAGGCAGCATTTTTGAGAAACAGCCATTTTAATTTCTGCAATACCCAGAACCTCCACTGTAAAAGGACATTGTCAAAAATGGCAACACCCCTACTGAAACATTGTTATTCCCAGCTTTAATGACATGTATGTTTTAGTGGTATGTTTGGCAAATTCAAGTTCATTTGTATTTCAATACTGCATTGTTTTGGCTAAGCTGTATACATGTATTATTCCCAAATGATCCAGGATGATCATGCCTGTGAATCATTTTCTGCTAGTGACCTGCTTTATTATTATTATTATTATTATTTTGGAACAAGCTCCAAACTATTCTGGAAGGCTGCCTTAAACAGTAATTTATGAATATATTAAATGATGCCAAGGTGACCTTTTCCTTACACAAACAGTTTCTTCAGTACACTATGGGGAAAGTCAACATGAATTGGCTTCTTTATTGATTTCTTCATCTATTCCAAACATGATCTACTTTTAATTGAAGTATCATAAAAAAAGAACCAGCTTTTCACTTTAGCTCAATCTCCATGTAAGCACTAAAATAATCACCAGAGTTTCTAAAGGCTTTACTCAACCCCCACTAAATATGCTTTTCCCATAGACTTGCTATTCTTGGTAAACTATATGAAAATCTGTCCAATAAAGCATGATTTCATTCCATTTCAGAGTGATGGCTTTCACGTCACTATCCATTACCTACACCTGCTCAGGACACCAGCTGAAAAAACCATACATTTTTTTGCAATCATGCTCGTTTTAGAAATTCTTTGTTACATTCCATGTCTTTAAAAAGGCATTTCATCTTACATAGGCTGCTGTTTCGAAGAAGAGAGTGCATATACCTTCTTTGGGGGGGGGGGGGTCAGGAAAGAAGTCCATGTCTATAGTTTTTACTTTTGTGAAACCTTTCATGGGGGATATAACCTTAGTAGTTTACCATCTAAGAACCTCAGCTGAACTACATAAAATAAAGGCAGTGTGTGGTCAACATATATTTTTTCTACTTGTAGATGGTAGTTTTAGTTAAGATTCCAGTTATATGTATTATCAGTTTTCCCCAAGCTGGTCTCCTAGTAGTGTTGGATTACAACTCCACAAAAAAAATTCCTTCCGCCTAGCCAACTCTAGAATGTTTGTTTGGATAAGTTTGATCTACTATATATGATACTCTAGACGTTGCTTTAAAATGCATGCAAAGTATCTGTAGAAGTCCATACAGGTACTGAAAGACTATATGGCAGCAATGGTATGAGACATGTTGCTCATATTAACATGGTATCAGCCAGCATACTTACTGGGACATGGAACCCAATTCATCTATTTTGTTTATGTCATGGGAAGTAGTTTCTGAAAGAATTTGAGGGCAGAGAAAACGGAAATGTTACTCATAATTTACAACATTAAGATCTATGTAAACAGGGAAACTATATCTGCAGTTTTATTTACCTTTACCTCTCTAGTAATGCTCTAGGCCCTCCTGGTGATTGGGTGTTATATTTTTACCCAGACTCTTCATGAAAACTCCTGAGTATGCAGGGAGACATGGCTTGCAAATAAATATCCTCTATTGTCCTACATGCTACTCAGACATCCTTATATCCCAGGATCCCAGGCTATCTGCTTTGAACTAAATTATATGTGGGTGCTTCCAACAGCAGCAAATCACGGGTTTTAATCAGGGGCAAAAAATCCTGGGACTTCAGACGAGGTCCACTTGCAGACCTGTTGGTCCCGGGATTTTTGCCTCTGTTGTCCACACTTGCTGCTTCATTGCATGATTTAGAGGCTCCCATGATGGCCGTCATGGGATGTCTTTTTTTAAAAGAAACTCAAGGTGCAAATATGTGAAGACGTGAATTATTGTCTAAGTTCAATTCTTGAGTTAAATAAGCTGCAGGGCCATCTGTGCAGACAGGGTGTTGTTCCTAGGTTATACATGTATGACCCTGATTTCTCTTATTGTGAAAAGATATACAACGTTGACTAGGCAACCTCAACTTTGTCCTGGCCAGAGAAAATGTGCCCTCCACTCATTTCATGAAGTTTCTGGCACACGAACAAAGCTTTCGCGTTCTACTCAACTGTCACCTTCCTTTTACGAAGCCACCAATCAGGAACAAATATCTAAAACCCAGAAATAAACCTAGATTAAAAAATCCATGATTTTCGAGTGCAAAGACACACACAGCCATTTGAAAATGCAGATTTTTGGTTTAGAACCGGGATATGCCCGCACCGGAAAATCTCCCATTTTTTGCTGTTTGCAGCAATTGCTTCCAGGTGTACAGGGAGCAGCATCTGGCCACCCTCCAGTTTGCTGCAAAAGATCCTAGGATAAAGCTACTGTCTGAACAGGCCCTGAATCTCCACTGCCATGTAATCTGGGATAAACAGATAATCTGGGATCAGATCCTGGGATATAAGGACAGTGTAGAAGGAGTCTCAGAAAACTAAAGGAAACTTCCAGAACTGTATGGCAAACACTAAAAGATTTATCATGATTTTGTTAGAATGACAATATATCAAAATATCCTTCAAATTCTCACAGATAAAAATCAAGAGACATGTGGCCAATTAATATGAGAATGCGACCAAGATGTTAAAAATTATGGAAGTATGCATAACCCAGGAGAGGCCACAGCAGTTTGCTTTTGCTTTAGTTTATTGGGCCAGGTAAGGCTCCCCTCTTTTCTCTCCTCTGTTGGTAGCAGATACCAAAGCAGTGCAAACATCTCCTTTACTTGCCTAGCCTGATTTGCTTGTAGTAAGTGGGGAACATACTTCACTATGTGTGTATTGTTTATAAACGACTAAGCAACACACTTAGACTATTTGCCTATAGAAGGGAAAAAACTAGCACCAAATTTCTTTGCTTAAAACAAACTTTTCTCAGCACACACATTTTGCTTTCGAAGCCTTTATTTTAACTCTAGAAAGTGGGGGACTTGCAAGAAAAATTGAGAGGAAAAACATGAATTGTGTTCCATCTTTCTGTGACAGCAGTGACTTATTTATAGCTGAAGACCAGAGGGCTGTCCTCATATGGCTATCGAAAATGAAAACAGTATGCTGAATTTTGTTTTGTTTTCCTTTTGAGATTCTGCTGTTTAAGCTCTCCCCACCCTGCATTCCCTGAACCCTTGTTATTCTAACCAGAGCCACATTTCATATTGCTACAATTGGAGGTTATGTAAATTCCAAGGATTTTAAAGGATTGAGCCTGGACACTGTGTTTGGCCACAGAGAGGTTGACATAAATATTTACAGACAACTTTTTGAGATGAAGAGAAGGTGCTCAAATAAAGTAAAAACAGATGGGCAGCATGGTGCACAAGTCAGCATGAAATGAAACCAAACATCTTTGAAAAGTTAGTTCAGGTAAATGCATTTTCTTCATTGCCTTCTCATTGGCCCCACATCAACAGGGAAGTCAGGAGTGAAAGTATATTCCTCCAAGCTTTTCAGCCAGGAATCCAAAAGCCCTCTACTGAAATTTAAAGGAACATCTTATTGATTTTATATCCTAGTTAAAGCTCATCATTTTCACCAGACCCAAGCCTAGCTCAAAATCAATACATTGGGATTATTTCTTATTGGGTGCTTTCAAGTCACTTCTAATTTATGGCAATTCTAAGGCGAATCAACCAACAAAAGGAAAATAAGGGCCAGCCAGAAGCTTGAACTAAGTGAATATTTACAACTGAGCCATAAAACTCTACATGGGCTTCTAATATTTATTTTTATTGGACCATCAAAGTGCACAGCATTTTGCAGAGTAAAGGGGCATTGTAAACAAATATGTTGCCACTGCAAATAAATGTGTTTTATATTGATTTGTGTACTTTTACTCCATACAATATAAAAATTTGAACTTGTGTTTATTCCAGCTACTTTTTTTCTTTTCGAAGTAAGACAAACTTTGTAAATCCTGCCTCAAAGTGGTTAGAAAGGAAATGTTAAAACAGGGGAGGAAAAAAGTATGGATAAAAGATAGAAACAAGAGGATAAAGTAAGGGTAAAATAATACATGAGATTGATTTATGACTTCATAGTATTTCCATGAAGTAGACTGTGTCCTTTGTTGAGATAGTAACCCAAATATACAGTTCCTCATGCCTCCACAATGGAGAGAGTAGAGGGGCTTGGAGATTCCTTGGGATATATTAAACTCTTGTCTTTTGCTGATCCTCTCAGAGAAGGGAATGATTTCATTCATACTTAATTTGTGTCATGGAATAAGTCAAATCTATGGGTTGGGGGTTGGTTATTTGAATGGCATTTCTAAATGTTTGAATGTGTATATAGGACAACTTCCTCTTTTGTTTAAAATGCTCTAATTAACTGATAACACAACAATTTTTAATTAATTGGTTCCTATCTACAAGTAGTTGCCAAACAGTGGTAGCACCCACTATGACCCTTTGGAAACCCTTGTCCTCTGGCCAACTCATCTGGATCATTTGCCAGACAACCAAATGCACAAAGAAACAGGGTGAAAAGAGCTTGTGACTGGGGAAAAATAGCATTAGAGAAAATTAAACATAGACTCACACATCTAATCTGAGCTGGGGGGTTACCTTTTACCAACCCTGTTGATAGAAAGCAGGATCAGGAACCTACCTAGTTATAACAAAACTAATAGTGTTCTCACACATGCTATTCATCATCTCATCCCTTGTGGTAGATTTGAACTTAATAAATGTTTTTATTCCAACCAACTTTTTTCTAGGAGCTGTTCAAAAAAATTTCAAAATGTTTCTATTTGTTTTATATAACAACAACAACAACAACAACATTTGCATCCCTTCCTACCTCTCCATGGGGACTCAGGGTGGTTTCCAACAAACCAATTAAACAGAAAATCATGAACATTAAATTATAACACCTAACATTATTATTTATTTAATTATTTACTTGATTTATATCCGTCTTTCTCCCCTTCAGGGGACTCAAGGTGGCTTACAACTCCAGTACAATTCAATACCAGTAAAATCAACAGTAAAAACAGTAGCATACAGCTTTACTGGCTTCCAATAAGTTTCTGGTCCCAATTCAAGGTGCAGGTTATCATCTATAAAGCTCTAAAGTTTCTAAACGATTCAGGACCTGCCTATCTGCATGACTGCATCTTCCCCTACCAACCCACGTGGTCTCTAAGATCTTCTGGGGAGGTTCTTCTCTCACTCCCACCCCCATCTCAAGTGCAGTTGGTGAGGATTAGAGAAAGGGCCTTCTCAGTGGTGGCCCCTCAACTCTGGAACTCCCTCCCCAGGGAGATCAGACTAGCACCCTCCCTAAAGATGTGGATGTTCCGTCTTGCATTTGATTAACAATTCCCTTGACAGTTGGCCCTAATCCATGGCCTAAAATATTATGTCCCTGCACTACTGCATTATTTAAAGTCATAATGTCCCTGTTATAAGTGCTCTTATCCTTATGTTGCTACATGATCTAGGCACTTTGCCTATTTTCTAAACTACTAGCTGTACCCGGCACGCGTTGCTGTGCCCTATTTAGGAGATGCGAGAAAGTCTGAGTATGTAAGGGTTGGAATTGTTGTTAGTTATGGTGTTGAAGTGCCTCAGCTCTTTGCCTGCCGTCCTTCGGGTTTGACTTGTACCATGGCCAGGACGGATCAGCTTGGGGAGGGCTTGTCCTGTCAGGGGATCTCTATCTTCACAGGTGCGTCCAGTGTCTGTTGGGGGACTGTTAAACATCCTTTCCGTATCCTTTTTAGCCACCTTTCTCAAGATCTTCATGTCTAGCTTACTTTCTGCTCCTCTCTTTTTCAAGATGTCCTGCTCTGTGTCTTTTGCACCCATTGGTTGATGTCCGATGAGGCTTTCCTCATGGACAGGCCATCTGAGGGAGCTCTTCCAGCGCTGGGCATCAGAAGGTACTTGGTGATGACCTCCATCCCTTGGAGCCAGCATATAGAGGGGCTGGAGCACCCTCCTTGGCAAACCCCATTGTTGCTGGATGGTTCTCTTATTAATGTGGAATTCCAAGCCACTGAGATCTTTTGGGAAAGGAAGAAGAGCTCCCCTTGAATGGTGTTGATCTCCATCATGGTCTTCTGATTTGAAAGTGTTGGAGGAGGCTCTGGCAGTCATCTGACAGTTTGTTATGGGTCGGAATGTTCATGTTGGCTGGCCAGTACAGCAGTTATGCAAATCCGCCCTTATTGGCAGCCAATCATGTTGTCAGAATGTAGAGGCTGGGAGAGTCTTTGGCAGCCCCGGAGGATGCTAGGAAATGTAGTTTTTAACTCATTGTTTTGGGGGCCTTTTAGGTTTTGGGGGGAAGTTTCTTTGCTACAAACGTACCTTGCTTGAGGCCTATTTCTGTTGGCAAGTTTTGTGTTTCTGCGTTGTAAGGTTTCTGTGTTTGAGGTAGTCTTCACATGACGGCTCTTCCTTTATATATATAGATTGCACACCAGCCCACCTGCCCACAATGAGACTTGAAGTTATGTCCCAGGTTGATGCTTTCGATGTTTGTTATTATTGTTATAACGTTGCTTTATGTTATTGTTATATTTTATATGCTATGTTTTAACTCTGTATGACTGGGCTTGGCCCCATGTAAGCTGCCCCGAGTCCCTTCAGGGAGATGGAGACGGGGTATAAAAATTAAGTTATTATTATTATTACTCACCTCCATTTAAATAGTTAATAATTAATCAATAAACACATTTAAACAATAAACAGATTAAAACATATAAAGTGCATACTTCCATTCATCCAAGATTATATACCAAGACTTTAAAATTAAACAATTTGCAACATCAGATATAAATTGCATTGGAAGAGTTTTGGGAAAACTTTGTCCTAAAAAGGAAACTGGAATATTTACTCTAATAAAAAGATGTTTTTAAAATAAAAAACATACAAAAGAAAACTATGAGAAAATAAAGTATTATACAAGCTGGCCTCATTTCAGTGAAGACCAAGGCAAAAAGACTAAACCCAATGTTTTATGGTGAAGGAGGTTTTTGAGGATCTGAAGGATGATAAAAAGACAGTCCATGAAGATATGGCTATTAATCATACCATGTGACATCTTCACATGGGCTTGATGTCAAAACCTTGACGATAATTCTGTTCTGAAAAGTTATGGACAAGCTTTGAAGGTCTTTCTTTGGTGTCATATGTCACGTTCTTTGCACTGGAACCAAGATGATTCAGCATGTCTGACCTTAAGGGCAATAAAATATGAAAAGTAAAGAGGGCATGATTATATCTCAGCAGGAGAATACCCTGTGCTGGCAGGCTCTTTGAGTAGTTATTACTAGCCTGCTTCCCAAGAGAGTTGCAGGAGAACAGAGAAGAAAGGCATATCTCAACCACCATTCACTTAAATTGCCTTTTCCTCGTGCCTTGCATTTAATGATGATGCGCCTGATTTCAAGAAAATTGGATGAAATCAATTACATTTCCTGTCTCGAGTAGTAGTGAGTTTTGGATTGGCTGAGTTCAAGCAAAATATTCATATTTAGTATGATTCATAGATCATATAGTTGGAAGGGATTGAAGGGCTATCTAGTCTAATCCCCAGCCTTACACAACTCCTAAAAGATGCACATCCAACATCTGTTTAAAAATTTCCAAATATGGAGAGTCCATCACATTCCAAGACAATGTGTTTTACTGTCGAACAGCTGTTATGGTAAAGATGTTCTTCCCACTGCTTTGGTGGAAACTTTTTTCTTAAACAGTAAATTGAATCCATTGGCTCATGGATTCAATTTACCTAGACCCTTCGGCTCCCTCCAATTACCGACCGGTTTCCAACTTGCCGTTCCTAGGAAAGGTAATTGAGAGGGCAGCAGCGGATCAGCTGCAACAGTTCTTAGATGACACAGCTGGACTTGATCCCTTCCAGTTCGGCTTCCGTATTGGGCATGGGACGGAGACTGTGCTTGTCGCCATTACAGACCAACTTTGCCACCAGCTGGACCAAGGCGGGTCAGCCCTGCTCGTGTTGTTAGATCTCACAGCAACGTTTGATACGGTAGACCACGCATTACTGACCCACTGTTTAGCCGTGACAGGAGTTAGGGGGACTGCCCTTAAATGGGTGGCCTCCTTCCTCCAAGATCGGGGACAACGTGTGGAGAGGGGGAAGGAGGTCTCTGGGAGATTCCCATTAAATTGTGGGGTACCCCAGGGGGCCATCCTTTCCCCTTTGTTATTCAACATCTATATGTGTTCACTGGCCCAGCTGGTTCGCGATTTTGGTCTGGAGTGTTATCAGTACGCTGATGACACCCAGCTTGTGCTGAGAATGGACGGCAGGCCGGGCACCGTACCCGATTGTTTCCATCAATGCCTTGAAGCCGTGACTGGTTGACTGCGTTCCAGCCGGCTGAAGGTGAATCCATCGAAGACTAAAATTCTGTGGCCCGGTTGCCCTGGGTTGGATGAGTGCCCATTGCCTACCCTGGATGACGAGCAGTTAAGCTCGTCATCTTTGGTAAAAAGCCTGGGGATCCAGTTGGACCCATTGCTGTCCATGGAGGCCCAGGTCTCCATGGTCAGCAAAACATCATTTTTCCATCTGCGACAGGCTAGGGGACTGGCCCCCTACCTGTCCAGGAATGACCTGGCCACGATAATCCAAGCGATGGTCATCTTGAGGCTAGACTACTGTAACGCCCTCTACATCGGCCTTCCCTTGTTGACAATCCGGAAACTTAAGCTATTGCAAAATGCTGCGGCTCGATTGCTGGTGGGAGCACCGGCAAGAGAACACGTTACTCTCATCTTGCAGCATTTGCACTGGCTACCAATTGAGTACCGAATTGTCTTCAATGTGCTTGTTGACCTTTAAGGCCATGTATGGTCTAGGGCCAGTGTACCTGAGGGACCGCCTCACCCCATATGTTCCCCCAAGATCACTACGCTCGGAAGAGCGAAATCTTCTAACTGTGCCATCTATTTGCTCCTGTCATCTCTCCACAACAAGGCAACGCGCCTTTTCGGTTGCGGCCCCGGCACTGTGGAACGCACTGCCGGATGATGTTCGGGCCATTACAGAACTTATTCCATTCCGGAGGGCATGCAAAACCACCTTGTTCAGGCTCGCTTTTAATTGAAGCCCTGGATATTGTAATCCTCCATTTCACCACATTTTATGTACCACCGTATCTACGGTATTTTATGTAACTGTCTTGCATTTTTATGCAATTTTTTGTGTACTGCTGTACGATTTGTTGTAATTTGGTCATGTGTGAACCGCCCCAAGCCTGCAGGAAGGAGTGGTATACAAAATCGAATAAATTTGCTTCTGACTGACTGACTGACTGACTTTGCTTCCTAGAGAAGCAAAATTAAAAATATTAAAAATATTAAATCCAAAAACATGCCATCCCAGCAGATATTTTTAAATGGCAACCATGTCATATCTCAATCTTCTGTACAGCTACTTAAGCAATTCCTCATACAGAACATGGTTTCCAGACCTTTGCTCATCTTGGTTGCCTTTTTCAGAGTGTGCTCAAGTTTATGGATACACTTCTTGATTTCTGGTACCCAGAACTGGACACTGTATTCCAGGCAAGATCTGACCAAAAAATAGAATGGCATTACTACTTCCCTCAATCTGGACTCTATACTCCTATTGATCCATCATCCTTAAACCAATAAGCAAAAAAGCAATTTCCCATCTGCAGAGGTCATCTGGCAACTGGAATAGATCACATATTCCACAGATCAAATGATAATTGTATGAAACAACTATTGAGAGCCATCACATGATACTTGTTCAGGCTTTTATCTGACAATGAAAACCATGCCAGGAGGGGATAATTCTTCTATGGAATGGATCCCCTTTAAACTTGAAAGTTTTGCCCAATGTTGATATTCACCTAAAGCACACCAATGGCGATCCAAGACATTTAAGATCCTGGTCAGTTACTCAACATTTTTATGGGAAGATCTACTATTCTTCTCCTGCATAGAAATTTCTTCTGGTTGCAGACCCATAGTAGAATAGAAGGGCTGAAGATGAAGCAATTAGCACTTCAGAGGTGCAAGGAAGATTCTTTACCAGCCCTACATATTTACTTGAACCTGGCTGTCTCAGTCTCACTATATAGAAAACCATCAATAACTTAATTCTGAAATCCAGGGGCAGCTATACTGTGTAGTTTACCTCCCCCCACCCAACCTCAATTTTCGGAACGTCTCAGGTGGGGTACGGCTGGCCTTTGAACCTCTATTTGCTGATCTATAATTTAAGCAATTCTGATCTGCTTGTTCACACTAAGTTTCTCCAATCTGTTTTTATTTCCCACAAAGACAAATCATATGGCTGTAGATACAGAACATGAATCTATTTGTCACAAAGCTATCCTCAACCCAGTCTTATGAATGAAATATGTCTGACTACTGTCTTCAAAGAGGTAAAAAAATACATGCATATTTTAGCTTGGCAGGACCTCAGGAGCCACAAAGAAAATAATCACACAACCAAAAGCCCTTCCTTTCCAAAGAAAGGTGGGGAGTGGGGGGGCACATAATGACTTAAGAATTGGGAAGAGAAGGGAAACAGAAGATTTTACTATTAAAAATAAAATCCCAAAGGTCACGGAATAATTGAAGAAACACTGGGGCTCAATGCATGACTTACACCTGATTTAAATAATCTTGGGAAATCTTCACTGACTAGGATGTATGTCGCCTGAATTTGAGTCATCTCGGGACACAGTTAAAAAGGAAGATCTTGAACAAAAACAAATGTCAACTTCAAAGTCAGTCTTGGCTTACAGGCAGAATTATTATGCTACTTTAAGGCTTGCAAATGTGGAAAAGAAAGCAAGTCAGCAAATGCTTCTTTATTTCATAGCAGGGTGTGATAGACTCCCAGATATTGATCCAATGTTTACATACATCCTATTTCTCTCTCCTTGCAGTCCTGTCATGCCTTCTCTTTGATCGTTCCCAACATCTGGGGAAAATCTTTTAAATTTCTTCCTTTTATCCCTAGAGGCTTTCGAGAAAATTCTGGCGAGATGGCCCCTGAATGACGTAAGGGGTGCATCTATTAAATCCCACAACCTCTAAGGCTGGATCAGAAGCTCATTGAGTGCATTCAATTTTTTAAAAAACAGAAAGGATTTAAACAAAGGTTTATTAGGCAGATGTTCAGGATTCAATTATTCTCATGTTACATTTAATACTGACAATATTTATTGTTATTGTTGTGTGCTTTCAAGTTGTTTCTGATTTATGGTGACCCTAAGGCTATCACAGAGCTTAAAGTGGCTGAAAGTGTAGAATTAGCTGAAGCTCACCCAGTGGGATTTTATGGCCAAGCAGAGATTTGAACCCTGGTCTCTAGAGTTGTTGTCCAACACTCAAACCACAGCACTGCAATGGCTCCATGTGAAAAAGTTACTCTGTGGTATTTTTAACCATGTCACTTTTACACAGTATTTTGTTGTTGGCATATACCCTCAAGTTGTAGTATTTATCCATCAATTGAAAATATTCATTTGCAGTATTGCTGGCCTTCTGTATCTACGAGTTGTGCATCTGTGGATTCAACCAACCATGGCTCAAAAACATCCAAGAGCAAAATTACAAAAAACCTGACCATACAGAGCACTATGCTAACCTGTAAGTATACTCTGGTAAGTATACTCCCACCATTTCACAGATCATCTTACTTTCTCCAGCACTCATTTGAATTTTTTGTTACACATGCACATTTATGAGACATTATTTTACTATGCAGTGTTGAAGGGGACAAGGGGCCTGATCAATGTGACTTGGGTCATTTGCAGCTTTTGGTATCCATGGGGTGATCTAGAACCAAACCCCAGCTGATAACAAGGACTCAATATACTAAGTATTAGCACATGATTGTGTGCAATATTGGCCATGCCTTAACTTAAAGAGCCCTCTTCAGATGAGGAAGTAAGTCAGGACAATCTGCGGAGAAGAAATCTGAAGGAGGACGAGGCTGCGACAGACTGCCTCCCCACCCATAACCTTTTCACCTAGCCAGAAACTCAGTATCCCATTCCCAGGAAGAAGATCGAGGCTGAGTCACCTCACTCTTTTGAAAAACACCTTTAGAAATAACATCTGGAACCTGGCCAGCTGTGGGTGAGTCTCTTGATTCAAAGAAGGCTAAGAAGAGTATCTAAAAACATAAACTATACACTTACAAAGAGTTCAGTAGAAAACATCTATGCTGGAGGTATGAGATTGTCACTTGACATCCTAAAGTAGACAATGTTATGTGCAGTGGATGCAGAACAGCTTTAAAAAATCACATACCATATATAATTATTTTAGAGGGACTGGATGACATGAGATATGATGGGATAGCTATGATTAGCTTAGAATGCCTCTAAGAGAGGACTATACACAAATAATGCAAGAAGATAAGGAGCTCTGCATCTTTTCATGACAACTAAGTTAAATGCCCATATTTAAATCAAAACTTAGGAAAGATCTTCTTCCTTTTTTGGGATGGTAGCTTCCAAAATCCCCACACCTGAATGGCCAAAGGTTAAGTAGAAAAAAAATCCAAGCTCTGGTTTAGAGATATGATCCATCTGTATATAGCATAATGGTGAGAGAAAACAGCAAAAACTATGGCCCCCGCCGTTCTTGTGGATTTCCCTAATGCATTTTTTGGCCATATTTGAAAAGAGAATATGGAACTAAATCAATTGTTGGAATGCTCAAGCATGGCACTTATGTTCTTTTTGCAATACCAGGATGTTTAAATAAGATCTGCCTTGTGTTGGCCTTTCCTTGTCAAAAAAAAAAAGTAATCAGAGACAAGGGAGTAGAATTCCAAATGCATGTTTGTACTGCAGATCCAACTTCTGCTTGGCAGAATGTGGACTCATATGCATATATAATGTATTCACTTCTGAGCCTCTGCTTCATTCAGAGCTGCCTTAATGCTAATAAAAATGCTTGTTGTTGCTTCAGATACCAGAGGAAAGTGGTTTATTTCATGGCATGTATGTGTGACTTGATTTCTTTTCTTCGCCTTAGGTCTCAAGTGTGACACCAAGTTGTTTGGGATTGTTAAACCATAAAGAGATGGTAAATACATCCAAATTGACCCTTCCAAATTGGGCTGATGGGTTTGAAACGGCAAAATGAGATTGAGCGTAAGGACAGAATCACAGTTGGTCCCCAGGGCCATCAATCCAATCCTTTGCACTGCTGGAAGATAAAATCAAAGCACTCTTGATAAATGGTCATCCATCTGTTTAAAAACTTCCAGGGAAGGTGACTCTACCACACTCCAAATTGTAAAATGTGGTGCACTTCAAAGTCAAAAAAGAAGCCCTGATATGATGGAGTCTGGCCCTATAATGAGTAACTAGGAAAACACTTCCGGAGTTGTGGTAGATTAGTCACTCCTATTTATAGCTTGCCTCTTTCTCAGAAGGACTTAGAATGATTGAATATGTCAACCTATTGTGTGGCCCTCCAACAAACACATATTCTATTAATTTCCCCCATATTTTTCAAAAACCATTTCGTTTCCATATTCCCTTTTTAGTCTTAATACTGCCTGACAATTAATCATTTATTCCATACTTTTTATGCCACTCTTCTAGATGAAAATCATGCTTTTCTTTCCATTTTTTAGCTTTTATCAGCCTTGCTGCTGTTAGTAAAATGAAGATTAACTCCTTTATTTCTTGTGATATTTAATATTGTCATATATCAATAGTAAAACTATTTCTGGTTTGTTCCTTATGTCAGATTTTATTATGTCTCTTTAAATATCATTTTTCATTTTTTGTATATATTTGCAAGTCCACCACATATGTATATATGAACTTATATCCAGTCTTGCAAGGTTAGGGTCAACTGGTGACAGTAAGTCTAAACAAATTAAGTCAAGCAGGTTAATGACTGTTTTAGTCTTAATAACTTCAGGCAAGTGGTGAGCAGCACTGTAGTAGTTATATTTGATTAGCAGCACTGGAAAAGAAAATATCTCAGGAAAGGAGTGTAGTCAATAGAGGCTTCAAAACATTGGAAAAGCTTGCCAAAAAGACAAATGAATGGCAATGAATACATTCTCACTGAAATCCAAAATCATGAACACAGGGGCGGTCTAAGGTAATTTTAAATGGTAGGCGAACATTATTTTGGCGCCCCCCCAAAAAAACATTATTTTGCCGCCACCCATGTAAAACAAATATACAATTATAATATCACAATACCATTAGTAGTATTATATTGTATCAATGTATATACAATATATTATACCATAATCATACTATATTATATCATAATTATATTATACTACATTACAATATAATTATATTATAATATATTGACATTATAATATAATGTAACATTCTATTATAATATTATTATAAAATAATAAAATTATTTAAATAAAATTATCCTCTACTAAATATTTTCATTACTCCTATGAACTCAAATAACCCAAAATAAAGTAAAATAAAATATATATTACTATTTTGTACAATACCACTATACTGCAATATTGTTTGTAATATTACATGTAATATAAAATATATCATTATTCTATTGTTATATTGTATTTGTATTATATTGTATGACAATATTAAGCAGAACTGTATAATAATCAACAAGAAATGCAATGTAAATGCATCAAAATCAGAATATATTACCTACCACCCGACTCATAATTCATAGGAGTCTCCCATAAGTCCAAAATTAGGATCCCAATGTAAATGTAAATAGAAAAACAGCCAAAATGTTCAAATGAGGTCGAATACAGGCAGCGTGGCCTGGGCAAACTTGGGCCCTCTCTCCCTCTAGGTGTTTGGACTCCAACTCCCACAACTCCTCATAGCCTCAGGCCCCTCAGGTCTAGACAGAAATAGAGCCGAAGAAAGGAAGGAGGGAGAAAAGAGGTCACAGAGGAGGAGGAGGAAAGCCCTTCATTCATTCCTTCACTGATTCTTTTCTCCTTCCCTGCAAACGCGCGCACGCGGCGGAAACAAAGGGAGAGGGGAAGCACTCCCTGTCTGCCCGATAGGGAGTGCTTTGCTTACAGGCTTCTGCGCAAGGGAGCTACTGGGCATGCGTGGAGGTTTTCACGCATGTGCAGTTGCTCCTGTGCTCAACTTCAGCTCCGGAGCAACTGCGCCTGCGTGAAAACCTCCGCGCGTGCCCAGATCGGCGTCAGAGTGCACAAGGCCGGGGTCAAAAAAGCAGGCAGCTGCAGCACTGTCTGAGGAACATCGGCAGGGCCAGGATGGCGCCCCATGCGGCCAGGATGGCGCCCCCTTCCCAGATGGCGCCCTAGGCGGCCGCCTACTTGGCCTATCTTGTAGGACCACCCCTGCATGAACATGTAAGTTGAGAGAAGACAGCATTAGAAAATATAATGCACAGAACAAAAATACTTCATTACATGTGGATTAATTCAATCAAGGAAATCATAGCCCTGACTTTAAAAGACCTGAGTAGAGCTGTTGATGACTGGGACTCTTGGAGATCTCTCATTCATACGGTCAACATAAGCTGAACTGATGGCAATTAACAATAACAAAAATATAGTATTCTCTTAGCTTCAACTCTGGACAGTTTGTAACTACAGTCCCATGCTTCTACATAGATATAAGAGAATCTCGAAAGTTAAAGGCTGATGGAAAGTTTTATCTTCTGCTTCAAGGGGATGCTGTGTACTTCATTTGGAATAAAACAAAACAATAATTCTTATTATTGCTCCTTGAAATCATGGTGGCAGTTAAGAATAGGACAGAAATGGAGCAGCAGAGGTGGTCAGCAGAGAATGCAGCCCAATCGTGAGAGCCTAGGAAGAGGTGGAAGATGAACTGAGACCACCAAAATGACAAGTGGTGAGAGAGCTGGTCAGGAGAAGGAGACTTCATCATGTCAACAAGCTGCCCATGCACTCCATGACAGTTTTGGGAGTGAAATAATGGCGACTGAAAAGGGCCATCTGGACAAGGAGGGAGGAAGCTGGGAGATGCTGCACGTTCTGTGGGAATGGTATATACTAGGCATGAGAAAAAAGTTATGAAAATTAAAAGAAATCGTAAGTGATTCGTATGTAATGGGACTTTCTAGTTTATACGCATCACACAACAGCTAACCAGGAAGTAGACTTTCTTTACGGTCCTTGAGGCCAACAATTTGCGTTATGATCGTAATTAATTCTTAATTATTGTACTACTCACTTCTTCCTGTCTTCTCCCCCTCATTTCCTTCCCGCCTTCATTCAGCTTCTTTTTCCGGCATTTCTATGGGGAACTGGAAGTGACGCTGCCGCTAGGTAGGCAATGCATTCTGGAAAGTGTAGTTTTCCATGCTTCTCCTCCCTGTTCCCCCCCCCCTCTGCTCTCTCTTCCTCGCGGCGGTGGTTTGGGGTCTTGAGGAAGAGCAGGCTGACTCACTTCCTTCTGGCGCCGCCTTGGTCGTCTTCGCCTTGGTGCTCTTGGCCGGCTTGGGCTTGGCTTTCGGGCTCTTGTCTTCTCACGGGACTCTCTGTCTTGCCCCACCGCACGGGCCAACTTCACACACACACACACACTTCTCCTCCTTTCTCTCCCTGCACTCTCTCACCTGCTTCTCTGCCCCCTCCTCTTTCCTGGTGGCTTCTCCCCCTTCTCTTCCCCGTTGCTCTGTCTTGCCCCACCACACGGGCCAACTTCACACACACACACACACACACTTCTCCTCCTTTCTCTCCCTGCACTCTCTCACATGCTTCTCTGCCCCCCTCCTCTTTCCTGGTGGCTTCTCCCCCCTCCTTCTCTTCCCCGTTGCTCTGTCTTGCCCCACCGCACGGGCCAACTTCACACACACACACACACACACACGCTTCTCCTCCTCTCTCTCCCTGCGCTCTCTCAGATGCTTCTCTGCCCGCTCCTCTTTCCTGGTGGCTTCTCCCCCCCTTCTCTTCCCCGTTGCTCTGTCTTGCCCCATCGCACGGGCCAACTTCAGCCCTCCAGGTGTTTTGGACTTCAACTCACACCATTCCTCACAGCCTCAGGCCTCTTCCTTTTCCTCTCAGCCTGGGCAAACTTGGGCCCTCGCTCCCTCAGGATCGGGGTGAGAGAGAGGCAGCGAGGAGCGAGGGGGGCTCCTCCTCCTTTTTTTGCTGCTTCCAAGAATAGAATACCCCCCTCCCTCCCTCTCTCCTTCCCTCCCTCCCTCCTCTTCGGCGTCGAGTATTTATGTCACAGCGGATAGGCAACAGAAATATAGAAGTTTAATTCCTCATCGGCCCAAAAAACCTCCAGTCTCTGTTCGTGTGAATAATGAAACTCTCATACAATTCACAAGGTAAATATATAACTTTGTATTGAATTGTATTTAACAATAACTGGCAAAACATCGAAAAACAACAGCCATCATAGCTACATCTCTAAACATCCTTTCCTCACAGATATTCTAAACCAACTGTCAGATCCCA